>QVOA01023662.1:0-71715 GCA_014825685.1 Pseudomyrmex cubaensis
TGCGTACACAATGCGGAAAATATTCGTACGACATTCCGTTTCTGACATCATAATCCTTAAATAACGTCCGAATTTCGTAGTCGGTCCGCCCCTGCCTTTACGTACGTCGCCTTCGCTCCGTTCGGTGAAGCGGAGAGTTCCGCCAAGTCGATTTACCACGCGGACAGAGGCGTCGGCCCGACTTGGGTGGTCCCCGTCCTACGCAAACAGAGCGTACGTAGTGCCGAGCGTACGTCTCTCTCCTCGCCTGGCGACGCGATCAGGTATAATTCTCTCGGCATGGCATGGCGTCCAGAAAATTTACTGACTTTCCGGATTTCAGGAGCTTTGACATAATAGCGGCAACGGTCTGCTTGCGCGACGGATTCAGTCTATTAAATTCGTAGACCACCACCATTTAGCTTGTTTGCAGGCTACCCGATGTTCGTCTTTTGCGTATATATGGTTCGTTTAGCAGGCACCCGAATCAAACCGTACAATGCGTTTTGTGCCTTCTGTAGACTGTCCTTGTAAAGTCTCAATCTATTTTCCTACAGAATGTCTTTATTTGTGGAATACGATCGTTGTTGCTCGTGAGAACTAATCGCATGTGCTCATTCCTTACTGGACCTAAAGAGGAGAGATCAACAAGAATAATAATAATAATTTGCTACACGTGTGATCAATTCTGTCTTCTAAAACGACGGGTTTTTTTTCTTCTTTTACTTTGCTGAAATAAATTATTATTTTCCAGCGTCGTTTAATCGCATTGTAGATATTATTTTAATTATTATTTCGAATGTCAAACATGCGATGTTTCTTTGAATCTTTCGAGCTGGATTTACTATTTTAATTTAAGATGAGACCGAGCGGATTTGTACCATGTATTCCGACTATATTACTTTTCATTATGATCCGTAGTGTGCCTCTGGACCACCGACGTCGTCGCAATTAGTAAGTCGGATATCTTCCTCTCAACTCTTTCTCTCTATTTCTCTCTTTCTTCCTCCCTCTTGTTCTCTTTCTTTCGCTTCATCTCTTTTTCCTACTTTTCATTTCAATAAAATATAAAAAATTACTTTTGAATTTAAAGATGAAATTAATCAATTTAAATCGAAATTATATTTAAGGTTCAAAAGAAGAAAAAACTTTTTGTATCTTTATTTTAGAAATTATATCATGTTTATTAAAAAGAATATTAACTAATAATTTAAAAAAATATTAATATTATTATTTAAAAATATTATAATTATAAAAAATATTATTAATTTTTTTCATACATATGTAACACTGTTGAAATATTTAAAACAACAAATGTATAAAGAAAACCTAAATTATAATTTCATATAGTATTAAACTAGCGAGGATTAATTTGGTTGTGTAAGCCAATGTGTTAGATATAGCTAGCATTATATAATAAATAATTTGCTAGATTATATAAACTAACAATCTTTGCTAGCTTAAACAAATTATGTTATGATTGTTTTTTACAACTTGTCGGAAAGAATTGATGTAAATAGAAATATCACATAAGTGTTATTAGATATAACATAACACAAAATTAAAACAAAATATTTGATGTATTTGCTAAAGTTAATTTCATCAAAGCGCGATCGCGGGGCAGCATTGATGAAACTGATACTTAACACTTATGTACATACTTGCGGTGGCATAAGTATACACGTTTGATCAATATATCGCGCCTGTGTTTATGCAATGCGACATACGTTTATGCATTCGTTAATAGAAACTACAGGCGAGTGTTCCTCAAGCTGTGTACGCGCTGACTCAGCCCGCTATCTCGCTCCTGCACTCATTAAGCCGATACACCAGCGTCGGCGAAGATCAAAGCTTGTCTCCTACGGAGGACCGCTTAATACCGGGTGGTGAGTTAAGAATGTCGTAAAAATTATTAACGGTTTTTCAACGCGCACGTTCTCTTATCGCCAATCGACGGCGACTGCGGGGGGGTGCATTCGTCAAAAAGGACAATACGCAAAGATTTCTACTTGTTTTTCTGTTTTCTTTTCTTTTTCTTTTTTTCTTCTTTTTCTCTTTCCTTTTTCTTGTCAAGCATGTGGTATTTTCTATTTAAATTTTTATATTCAAATTATTTATTTAAACAACTGCTAACAACTGCTCTAATAATTATACAGTGATACAATTTCTTTGTATTATATTCTTGCATGCATGCGTGTAGACACAAAAGGATGCATTTAAGAAGAGATGCAATTATCACTAAACAATGATGCAGTAGTTATTCTTCATCTTTTAACACATATATTCTTAGTATGTAAAGCTTAAAACAATAAAGTTTTTTATTCGGCCTTATTGAAAATATTATAATGTAATAATCGTTATTGCTTCTTTCATAAGAACACATATGTATATAAGAAGTTGAAGTTTTAAATATGAATATCTCAAACAAATGGCACAGACAAATGATATGAAATTTTATAACTGCAAACTTGTATGACAAAAAACATAATGTCCAAATTTGATGTCATTCGTAGCATTGAAGTTAATTTGGAGTTTTATTCACTGCTTCAAGATCGTGTGTGATGTTATGTCAAGCTGGGATTCCACCGACCGCATTTAGCACTGAATGTGAGATATGAATACAAAATCAAACCACTGTTGCTGCAGTGTAGTGTTGATTTCTTCATAAATCAGCAAGCAGATAAACAAGTGTGCATAAATCGACTTCAAATTGATCGCAAAGTACTATGCATGAAATATATCTCAGACTGTTAATTACATTTAGATATACTTGTAAAGTAAAACATCTTGTTTTTAAAATCCAGCTTAGCTTTATCTTATGTAATCTTTATTAATCTTTATTAATATGTATCTTTATTAAATTATCGCTGACATTTGAACGAATGCGACAAGTTGTCAAAAATGTTGTTTTAACCATCTGTAAAACAATCCGTTTTGTTTTGCACTTATTGAAACGAATAAAAACGAATAAGCAATTGATATTTCATTGTGAAATAAAATTAAAAATTACACAAGTGATGAAATTGAAAATTTATATACTCTCATTTATTTTACACACACGCAACAAAGTATAATAGCTCTAAAACACTTACAAATTAGTAAACAAAAAGTCACGACAAAAGCCAACGCTAGTTAACGATTGCGTAAACTGTTTATTGTTCAACGAATTAAAAACGTTTCGACATTAATTTGTCTTCTTCAGTGATAGTGATGATGAATAAAAGAATCAACGCAGTTAAAATTAAAAAAGTGCTTAGTGCAAAGTATTGCTAGTTTTATCAGCATGAAGATATTGCGCTAATCTGGATATATATATCCAGATAAAAAAAAACCTAGAAAATTTAGATCTTGGTTGTCGAGACACTGCGCGCCGACCCGCGCACGTATCGCAGTGTGAGAATCGTTGTGTGTGTCGCGTGTTCTGTGTGTGGGTAATGTTTTTGCTCTAGGGAAAATGGGAATGCGTGTGTGGTCTAGAGTCGATTCCCCTCACGCTAGTCTCCCGGGTATCCTAGCAACGCAGAACGCCAAGGCGCCTCCGCCAATCGTCTCCAAGTCTCCGACATTTCGGCCCATCTCGGCTCCGTTCGGGTTGACGTCATCTCGGAGTGCAGTAACGCAAAGATCCAGGGTGGATATATCGTCAACAAAGTTGACGCGCGATCGTTGATCGATTTGATAAAATATAACATACATATTAAATGAAGAAGGTAAGTATATACTTGGAACATTTTTCACTTTATTGATTTGGATGCATTGGTCAATGGATATTAAAAAGATCTCATGTTGTTTATTCATGTGCATATAATAATTCTCTTGATTCTAATTCTAATTATTATCTTGTTATGAAAATAATAGTTAGAAAATAAGCAAAGTATGTGATGTTGAGAGTAATATATCTTGAGAATATATTTTAGTAGAATCTAACATTGTTTTTAGTAATAATTAAAAATGGAAAAATACTGTTATATTTTATTCTTTTTCTCTTTCTCTCTCTGTGAAGAAACTCGAAAGATATCGAGTCCCGTTTCGTTGTCTGGATATAACGAATAATTTTATTCCATCGTACTTCCCCGGATCATCGAGAGAATGGCGCAAGAATCATTTTGACAGGTACGGGGGCCCGTAAACAGCGCGCGCACTCAGGACCCGCGACTACGCTACGGGTCTGAATGTTTGCGTAGTCCCGAAGTTCGCCGCGTCGGGAGTAGGGAGAAGCCGTCAACTATGGCCGGCGCGGCAGGCAGGTCACGAAAGAAATGTGGCAGCACGTTTCGCTTAGTACCGACTTAGACTGCTCTAAGTGGCGGTCGTGTGCATGTCGGTGTCCGTCGTCGCACTTTTACGCACAAGTACGTATTATCGGGACGCAACAGAGGCCTGGCGCAAAAGGTCCGGTCGCAACTTACGAGCGCGTTTGAACAGCGACGACGGCGACAATAACAACGACGACGACGATCAGTGGTGACAGTGACAACGCGCGGCGAGCCGGGCCCGCAGCGGGCCCAGCCGGATCCGCGAATTATATTTAATGCGACAGCACGTGATCAAACATACGTGCGACACACGCGAAAATAATACGAAATCTTGTTGTTCACTTTCAAACATGTTTGTTTGCGCCGCCCTGCGGAATTAGTAAGCGAGACGGCAGGCGTGAGAAGGGGAGAGGGAAGTATTTACGTATACACGGAGTAACCTAAAAATTCGATCGGCGTACAGCACGATATATCGGTAGGACAAACGCGCATGCGCATCGCGGTTTGCTGTTCTCGTGCGCGAATTTCGAGCAAGACGGCGGCGGCGGCATATCACGTGGTATTGTTACATGAAGCACGGGACGGTGCTGGTGAAGAAGTGTTCTCGAAAGGTGTTATGATTTTTCGGGCAGTGTGTGCGACGATTTCGGTGGATTTCGAGTTCGCGCGCAACACGTTGACGTTGGAGAAAAAGAAAAACAAACTCGGGAAAGAAGACCACCCAAGAGATCAACCCCAAAGAGCTCCCATAAAGAAAGATTAATATTAAAACGTGGTTATTTATTACTCCAAAAATTGTATCGCGGAATTTATAGAGTAAACCACAAAAGGGGATTGATGAGAAATTAAAGATCAGTTGGTGGAAGAGAGAGAAATTCGGACAGAAAAAAAGAAAAGGAGTAAGACAACAAAGGAGTAAAAAAACCAAGTTCGAAAAGTCGTAACCGCGCGTGCGGACGAATGTATGACAGATCATGGTTTCCGCGTCCGGCCCCATATCCACAGGGATCCTAGCGGGACGCCCTTCTGGATCGCAGGGTCCGCGGCAGAATGATGGCGAAGAATACGAAAATAACGCAAGGGCAATAGCGGAAAACGCTAAGATACGACATGAATCAGATCTCTATGTCAGACCGAGCTGGACGGACGCCGCGATAGCGTTAGATCAACTCGAAAAGGTAAGATATTTTATTCCGTTGACCGAATTTATTTTTTTGAAGAAAAGCAAAAATTAAGACGTTAAGAAAAAAACTTCAAAAATAAATAAATAAAAAAAAATATATATAATGTTTTAATTGATATTAAAGTCATTGAAGAGAGTATACTTAAAGATCTCTGACTTGTTGCTAAACGCTTCCTGAACGCGGTACTTATATATTTAAATATGATTATCTTCTTTCATAGAGAAGAAATTTAAGAGATAAAGATCTCTGATTAGAGAAAGATCTTTGCTGAGCTTTTCTTTTGTTTTAAAAGTCAGAGATGTGTATATTTGTTCACTACAAATTTAATTTTTCTTAATAATTAGTATAGCAATGAGAATATGAGCAATTTAGTAAGAATCTGTTCTTGTCACGTCAACTGGATGCAGATAACTACGTGAACACACACCGACCCTTTTGTACATATACATTGGAATCTATGCAAATTGACCATTCGCAATAACAACACTTTCTAACGATCATTGTGTTATCTCCGATCTGCAATTAATAAGACGCACTTTGACGATCAAAAATATTGAAGTTTTAGTTTTTTTTTCCACTTGTTTATCAATAATGAAGTTTCTTAAAAGTAACACAAACAATGTCATTCTCTATCTTTTGCCGATTTCCGAAAGGTTTTGATGAGAGATCGGAGTACGTAATTGCACGAAAATGTGCTTTCGAACATGACATAATGTTCGATCATATATAAACGATCACACGCGCGCTTTTCTCTTCAACTCAGAAAAGTTGTACCAAATGCTGTGTTCACAGTGTTATTTTGGATATAAGTTCTAGTATTACTTATGTAATTTTTTAAACCGCTTTATAAAAACGCAAATAATGATGCTCCGATCTAATTCCAAGATTGATGAATATACATACGCTTATATTTGCGAAGTAACAATTTTAAAATTTATAATCATTTATTTATAATTGTTTTCTGATTGATTTCCGTCAACTCGCGAGAGCGCGTGATATCAAAGATACGTTATGTAAAATCCGCTGTGATATTCATTCAATTGCATTCGATTTACGTATTTTGATCGATGATTCGAGAAATGCGCACCTATATAATAAGAGGCGAAGCAAGTAGCAGCAGACCTCGCAAACTTTTTGCTCGCGATAGTCGCGCTGGGTGGTCGCACAAGATGATTCTTTACATCGCGGATGTATGTAGCGGATTATCCTGTTGAAATCGAGGAAACAATCGCAATTCAACGTTGAATTTTTGTATTTAATAAATTGATACATATGAAGTGACGTAAAGCTACAGATTTTTTATCAGAGACTTGTGATAGAGCGAAGACAATAGCTAGATATGAAAGAGATTTTTGAGATGTTCGCGTCGCGGTTTGCGCGATTGTACAATCGCGCGTAAAACAGAAGTGGTGACAGTTGTCAGCGTGAGAAAAAGATTAAACTTTGAGGTCAATGCTCCACTTTTCTTCTCGACGAAGGCAGTTCGGCCGAAGATGAAGAGGAGAGAAGCCTCTTCTTCTACGAGCCTCGCGTTTATACCGAATGAGTCAGTGAGTCAGTGGCCCCGGCCTCCACAAGGCGATCTTGCGCGCGCGCGCATGTGTGCGTGTGTGTATGTATATATGTTTGCGTGCGTGTGCAAAGTCGTATGCATACGGGTTCGTTCTATCTTCTTCTTTTTTTTCTTGCAAGGAGGGAGACTGACTCTCTCAGGAGAATTTATGTGCGGGATGATAATGGAACGTGATGAATTAGTGTCGGTGGTTTGCGGAGGGATATCAAAGGGAAATGCGAGTGTGAACAAAAAAACATGTTTCTTTGAATATAATGCTATCGGTCAATATTTACTTCGTTATCATGTATCTTATTATTTTTGGCGAGCCAACTTAATATAGAGCAATTTGCTCAATAAAGCATTTTGTTGAATTTTTTGTTGAATCTGCGCGAATATTTAAACGATGGATTTCGCTAAAAGTGAAGGATTCGACATAAATTTCGAAAATTGAGCACGTATTGTTATTCCGTTATTAAATTTAAATGACACTTTCATCTGCAATTTGTTTCTTAATATTTCGCTATAGCCTGCATAATTGTTATTCACGAGAAAGTCACTTTTTTTTTAATTTGTAAAACATTAACTGACGCACAATTTCGCTTTTAATGGAACGATCCAATCATGCACGCGCACGCGAGCTGATCGAAATTGATTTATTCTCATTGGGAATGCAACTTGATCGCCGTATCAACCTTGGCCTTGCGCCGTCATGCACGTGCATGTGTACATGCGTACGCGCAGCCCGAATGTTTATAGAATACGTGGATCCGTTATCATCATCGTGTCACACATACTCTTCAGTCAAACGCGCGCGCCGAGTTCATTACTCCAATTTGTTTACATTCACCAAGAGCGATTCAGACACGGGTACTGGCCTCGAACTGCTGCACCATCTCACGTTCACGTGTGTGCGTACACGTTGTTGCAGCAAATGAATTATCAAGTTGTTTATCTTTGTTTTCTTGAATTTTGTTAGATATAAAATTTTATAATAGAATATAATTTTTTTTAGATAAAGGCTGAGTGTTTTTTAAGATACTAAAAAACTTTTCTTACTAAATTGTATAAATGTTCAATTTATAATAATTTTGAAACGTTCATTAAGTGCACTTTTTTCGACAGATATTATACAAGACAAGATATACTTATGTAGTAAGAAGTCACGATAATTTTGACATTTTCTTATACAGTGTTTTATAAGCAACAATTGATATCAACTCTCATATGTGGTCTAAAACTTGATTATAATTCTAATAAAATTCATAATATGTGTAACATAGTTTACATTCTTATAAATTTATGATTAATAAATTTTTTATTGATTAACAAATGTTTATGAAAAATGTATAAGTAATATAAAAAACTAAATTACGCGAACTTCTCTCTCTCCCTCTTTCTCTTTTCCAAAAACTAAAAGTAAATACTTATTTTCTTCGGATTTACCCGATGACTTCGTGATAACGTTGAAGAAATGCGATGTTTCCTAAGAAAATCTCTCGATTACAAAAGGATTCTCTCCAAACACACACATCTCACGTTACCACTGACTGATCCGGAACGATCGCTTATAAAGATCATGACCGAAGATAAACGCTGAATTCCAGCGGCACGGAATAGCGTACAGGTACACTATTCCATAATCTGTGTCTTAATTTCTGACAGCTGAAAACGGTCATGGTCGGAGCGCGCTGCTGACAATACTAAGTATTCACATGCGCACATTCATGCACGCACGCACACACGTGTATGAGTGAGATTAAAGGGCGCCGACACTCGTGTGAAGGACTTCCAACACTAATAATACTTACGAGAGAGACGCATGCTGCGTGCGCGCACCGCCATGAAGGCAATGACGATGGAAACTCGTCTACGTACAAGGTGTCCAAGAAATATCGTATATTTATCAGACAATAAAGTTATTTCTGACTTAATCGCTGAAAAACTATTTAACGTATACAATTACGGTTAAAGTTTTTTTTTAGAAAAACTGATAACTGATAACTATCTTTATATAAAATAAAATAATCTACGTTTCAAAAGAAAAAATGATTTTGCTTTTCTGTGAAGATTATTTACTAATAAGAGAATAGAGAGTAGTTCCAAAAATATACTTTCTCTGTATATAGTCACGGAACTAGGATAAGCGAAGATTTTTTTCCTTTTGAAATAATACAACGTCAGGAAGAGTTAGAGAAGCGATGAACAGCTTGATTCTATTTTTCTAAGGCCATCTTTTTTCGGCAATTTTGTAGCCGGAGAATGCGGTTTTGCATCTTTCTTCGTTCAGATAAAAGCACACTCGCATGTGATCTACATGGAAAAAATTGTACTTTTTTTCTTTACATCAAATCTCTTTTTTCTCGAAACGCGTAATCATTTAAAGATATTTGAAAGATTATTACTGTGTCGGACTTTAAACAATTTGTCCGTTGTCAGTTTTTATTATTCATAAAAATAAAAATATACCAAACATTCGAAAAGCAGCAGGTTGCCAAGATTTATTTATGAGCTTTTAAATTCTAATAAGTTGGACTTTTCAGTTTCTGATTACAACGAATCATTCATTATATAAATTATTTCTTTACATGCGGAAACTCATGCGCATTTTTCTTTTTTTTTTTTTTTTTACCAGCTTTTCCGTTAACTTGGCTTTTTGTCGAGCCGCGCGAAGCTTTTACGTGTTCTCAACATGAAAACAATTTTTGAAAACACCAATGCGTGACGTCAGCTTTCAGCGATCACGTCAGTTCGTAAAAGACAAGCGACAAATATGCTGGACATCGGTGCACTTGTAGATCAGCCGTCGGTTTGCCTTTTATCTTTGCTTTGCTGAAGGATGTACGCCCACACGACCGTGGCGTCGTTCGGGCGCCTTTCATCTACGTTTGCCGTCATCATCCTGCCTACCTGGCTCCTGTGTTCTCTATGTACATACGAAAGTCTCGAATCCGGAAAGTTCAAATAAAGTTATCTCAACGCAATCATTTCTGTGTTATAAAATTATCTCTACATAAACTCAATCTCTTATTTTCTTTTAACAAAATGTACTTTCTATAAAACTCTAGAAACGTTATTACTATACTATATAAAAATATTTCTCTATAAAAAAAGAAGTCGATCGGTTCAGCTGTTGCTGATATATGAAAGTTTCACTTTTCGTCTCAACTCTTAATTTTGCGTAGTAGAGGCACAAAGTGTCTTTTGAGATTGCTCGAGTCAAGATCTTTATGTATTCTGAGACGTCAGAATAACCGCTATCTCATAAATCTTTCCAAATTAAGATGTTAGCAGTAGCTTTTGCAAGTTTTTGTCACTTTTGCTTCTCAAAGCTTTTTCTTATCAAAAATTTTCTTGACAGTTTTATCGAAAAACACTAAACAAAATCAGAAAATACGGAAGCAACAATGTTCGTGATTATTTACCGAAAAGATCGTTATCGAGTAACGTCCGGCTTTTGAGTTTCCCTTTCGAATAGACATCACCGTGGAATTTCTCGGCCGATTATAGCGCCGGCCGGATCAAGTTTCTCGCTGACACTTTCGAGCCGTACCTACCGCAAGAACCTCTTCGTTTGTCCGTTAGAACAAACTGTGTATACTGCAACATACACGTAATGGTAATGTATCGCGTGAGTTACACGTGCTCGTGCATACTGAGTATTATGGAATTCACACTGTGAAAAAGAAAATATATGTATAAACCCGTGACATTTTGCAAAACGTGTTTATTTCTTATCTTAGCAAATATTTAAACCTCTATAACATATTTTTTTCAATAGTATAAAACATATGTTATTACTCATTCTATGCAATGATGTAAATATAAAACTTTCAAATCAATGTTTTGGTTTACAATCTTTATTTGTAAATGGCATGTTTAAAGTAATTTTACTTTACAAAATGTATATTTTTTTTATAAATATCGCTACCTAAATGAAAATCAAATATTGTTGCGCATATTATTTTAAGAACATCTATTTAATAACATAATTGACGAACAATAAGGTCAAAGAATCGTCGGTGTGAAAGAGAGACACAAAGATCCCTGATGCGACGGATAAAGAAAGTGATAGGTGCGCGAGTGATCGGGCTCTTTGCTCTCGAGGAAGACACCACTCTCGCGTGGTAGAAACGAGTCGCGAGAGATGCGAAGCGACCGCAGCCGCGCTTAACGAATTTATGTTACTCGTACTTTTAATATTTTTTATGGCGCGACACAAGCTGCGCCGAGAGATAGCAGACAGCATAACAGGATCTTATGTCAACGACGGTGGTCTCCGCGCCGCGAGCTTGTAATATGTAGATACTGCCCACCACCGGGAGAAACCCCATAAAGCCCCGCGAAGAGAGATCACTTACGGGAAAAAGAGGGAAGCACTCTGTCCCCCTTTTTCTTTCCTCTCTCTTCTCGGCTCTTCCGTCTTCGTCGTTCCCTCTCTCGCGCACTGCCACGTGTGTGGACGCTATATAGACGTCTCGAGAGCGACTCGTGGCGTCTTTCCTCGACTTTCTTTTACTTCTTCTTCCTCTTCTTCTTCATCTTCATCTTCGTCTTTGTCTTCGTCGTCTTCGTCCTTTCGGTTTCTTTCTCGAAACGGTCGGTGAAAATACCGATGTTCGCTCACTTAATGCACACAGGGTGTTCTCTAAAACTACGATTTTAACTTTCACAATAAATTTGAAACTTTCAAAAAACTTTTGAATTGAATTGATATAATAGATCTGGTTGTTCAACTTATCAAAATAACAGTTAATTATAAGATAACTGGTAATTTTCTCAAAAGAGAAATACAACGGTACTCGAAATTATCGCTATAACAATATCGTACTTTTTAATGGAAAAAACAGTATACAGCAAAAGTAACGCGAAAAAACGCGCAACGCCGGCACATGAGTCCCGCTAAAACGCGTCTCTACGGAACACCATGTGGCGAACGCGGATTGTCCGCGCGTCTAGAATTACTCGGGCCCGTGCAGCTTCAAGGTCCGCGCCACTGAGAGTTAATTGGCCGGAAAACCTTGCTATCTGATACTTGACGCGGCTACCGCCCCGTGATACGTGGCCGTGCGTAATCCATACATTTTTCGGCCGCGTGCGCGAAAGCGCGTTACGGTTTTGAAGAATATAACTGTATCTTGCTACGAAAAACAGGTATTACAACCGAGACACCTAACCAACTTAAACGACAATTTTAGTATTTGTCACGTGAGTGGTCTGTCGACATCTCGCAATTATAAATCGAAGGTATGTTTGTTTAGTTTAGTGAATTTATTTATTTTCTTCTCTCACCATAGAGAAGAGAAGAGAAGAGAATAATAAGCGCTCTCTCTTCAATCATCTACTCTTTTTTTTATGAATTAAACATTTTTCTCTTTTCTTCTATCTCGAAAGATAGGCATTGTTGCGGGTGGTCCATGGTACATATTGTCAGAGCGGCCACCACGTAGTGTGCAACGTTGCCGCTTGCAATGTTGCAAGCGCGGTTTTTCATCTTCCTCTCTCTTTCTCTCTCTCTCTCACTTAGGCTTCAACTTCTCCTTGTATAAGAATATCTCGATCCTCATACTTTTTCTTTCTTCTTTTACATATATATACATATATATTTAAGAAACCTTTCTCTGAAAGTCCGAATTGCTATTTTTGTCTTTGTCTTTTTCACCTTTTTATCATTTTGATATTTTCACTTGTCATTTTAAAAACCTAACTTTAAATGACAAATTTAAAAGACGTTCGTTTTCTTCATTGTGAGAAATCGGGTGCATTCACCGATTTTTCCCGGAAACCGGCTGCACTCGTTCTTATTCCACGTAATGCCGGTGCAGAATTATATTCTGGAATACAGGTCGTACCAAAATCAATGGCGCGACACAAATTTTATCATGTAAAATATAGATAAAATATAATATTTTTATTAAACATCAATGATGACAATTTATTTAAAGGAATTTTTTTTATTTTGATAAGATGTGTTCAAGTTGACGCAAAAATATGCTTATGATAACATAGATGTGTTCGCAAAATATGTACACGGATGATGTAACAAGCTTTGGATCTTTTCAGGGAAAAGCAGAAGGCCAAAGGTCAGCTGTATGGATCAGGGCGCGACTGCAGGATCAACTAAATCAGCTGGGATACTTTCTGCAGAGGCATGCCGGAAAAGTGCTCTTCGTTTCCGTCCTCGCGCTGGGAACGTTCTGTGTCGCACTTAAGTCCGCGCAAGTTAATAGCAAGGTCGATCAGCTGTGGGTACAAGGTGAGCGATGCTTAAGTTTTTTCTTTTCAAACGTCGCCTTTAAGCAATGATTGTCAGTCGTTATGTAAAATATCTCAACAGAACTTTTGAAGTATGTAACGAGAGACAGAGAGAAATGAATATAGGGAAAATCATTGAAAACGTCCGATTAATTACTCTTAAGTAGAACCTGGCTCTCGTTGCTATTTCGTTTTAAGCGCGATAGAAATTTTCATCGTAATGTGGAAAACAACGAAGTAAGAAGACGGAGAGAATAAATTGTTTGCGAGAGTAGAGAAATAAAGAAAGATACACGGAGTGACAAAAAGAAGGAAATGACTCGAGCGGGATCTCCTTTACTACATGTTACATTAGTTGCACGCTGGGTGGCCTCTCTACATTTACTCATGTGGTCCGAATTAATTCGAATATTTATTGCTAACTTATGTCGGCTCAAACGAGAGCAGGCGTGAGGAAAATAAAACAAAATACAAATGAAATAGAGTGATGTTATCGAGAAAAATAACAAAAATTGAACGTTTCCGTTTTATCATCGCATATAATATTGCGCATATAAAAGCTTCAGATATCGAAATTCTTGTGTGAATTTTCGAATTAAATTTATAATTCGAATTTTGATGTGCAATTTACACGTTTAAAAGAAGATATAAAATATATTTATATTTGCACGGACATCCAGCATATATACTCGTTTTGACTCTAATATTTAATTTAAAATTTTCACAAGCAAATTAAATTGTTTTAAATATCAAAATGTTCTGTTTATTTCTTTGAAATGAATTTCTTGGTAACAAACTTTGCTGATGAAGAAGGCGAACCGACGCGACGAAGCGAACATTCCGTTCGGGGCTAGGAGAGAAATGCCCGTTGATGTCACGGGTAACTGTATAAAGATTCTTTCGACGCGCTCGACTTGGCACGAAGAAATGCCGAGTCGTGTCCTGCTTTTCGATCGGAAGGAAGATACCGCGGACCTCCTAGATCGAATCGTCCGCGTGAGCGATCCGTCGAGCGGACGTTCTGTGACACTTGACCCCGTCGAACTTCACACCAAAGACAAGACTTTTTCTTTTACGGATGCATAAAACATCGAAAATATCACATAAGATATAAAAACTGTTGTTGTTGTTGCAGTTTTAATTTAATCAAACGCAGTTATATACCTACGTGAAATTTTCCAACAATGTCGTTTCTCGAAAGCAAACATGGTTGTTCGGTGTCGAAGAATATATTCTTTCCACCTTTCACGAGTGTTGACGATCAGTATGTGCTCGATTGGTTCTTGCAACTATACGAAAGTTGCAACCCGATTGCCATCGGCAGTCACGGCGATAAACCCGCCATTGTTAAGGATTTATAAGGATCGTTAAAAGAGGCACGGAACGTTGAATTTGCGATCTGGCCTGAGGTTCATTTTTCGGTATTTTTTGTGTTATTGTACGACCCCAACGTTTATGGCCTTCAAAGAATTTTTGTGTTATTAATATTATATAAACTCATGTGTTGCTGTACACTTCTCTTGCGCAATATTTCCAAATTACATGTTATATTTGACAGTTTGGCGTGATACAGCGTCAAAAAATCTCAATTTACTCTTCTCTCGTAGTTTGTTAAATACAATTATCATTTAATAAAATTTATTTCTTCTCTTTTGTTTTTTTATTTGATAATATTGCCTATTTGATAATATTTTTATTTTGAGGAATTTTCTTTGAAAGATTATTTTTATCTGGATGTGTGTGTGTGTGTATACACGAGCTGTATATACTCATGTAATATATCTCATTCGTAAAATCAAAATATGAAAAAACAATAATAATAATATGTAAACTTAATGTTGAAAATAATAGAAAATTTTGAGAATTTTAATCATCCGTCGCCGTTGAATCGCACATTTATTTTCTTTACAGTGCGCGATAGTAATCTTGCCTCGTTTGTGTGTACGAGACGAGGCGATCGTCGTCACCGGACGCGCGCTCATGCTTAATCAGCCTTTCTGAAAAGACTGCGCCCGCATACGCGCAAGTCACCTCACGGATATCCGGTGCCGACAGAGAGAAAGAGAGAGAGAGAAAGAAAGAAAGAAACGCATTTATACACGTGCACCTTGACGTCACCATCTCATACCGGGCAGCAGCGGGCTCTCTTCGCAAGGAAGGTGCTATATTTCTTTATCGTTCTTTGAAACTTTTCGCGTCGCGTGTCATATAATTCTTCCTTCAATTTTCCATGTTGCACCAGTAATACTTCAATAAATAATTTGAACGACAGCCACAAGACTTGTGGGGTCGCAATATACATCGAGTAATAGTCGGGTCGATCGAGTGTAAATAACAGTTCTCGAAAAATTAAGTAATCCTTGGTATTCGGAGAATACCAACAAACTTTTATTTGACATCCGGAGTAGGCAAAGAGGTTTCTTCGAAGCATAATTGTCATGTGTTAAATATTTAAACAATTTTTATTCTTTTGCGCACCATCGTCCGGTGATGATAAAATCTGGAAAGACAATTGATAATTATAACGATGTTACGAGATGGATACGATGAACGTAGAAATATTTCGGCACGCCAGTTACGGACGTAACTCGAAAAACGGCTGTGTGACGCCTGAGGGAGTTAAGCAACGATTGGCGGATGCAACTGTGTCCGGTACACAAGCGCAAGGTATCGGCTTTCAATCACCTGCATCTGTACCTGCATACGTACCGTCCGCCGGCTTTCTTTCGTTCCGAATTTATTGCGCTAGTTTTGATGCGAGAAAAACGTAGCCGCAGCTTGCCAATTTAAATGTAACGCGGAAGATACAAGCCGCTTTTTGTTAGTAATGTGTCAACAAAAATCTAACAGAGATTCTGTTTTGTAAAATCATAATTATTATTTTACATCTTGTTAAGTGAAATATGAAATATATCGCAAAGAGTATTTAGAGACACAAAAATACAAAAATTGTTTACATTTATTATCGAGCTAAGCGTCCAACTTACTATATAGTCTCTGATTTGAAGAAAACCATAGTTGTTTTGACTGAAGCTATGCACTCCGTGTACAGATCTAATTGCCGGAAAGTTAAAAGCAGAAACGTGAATGGCACACGCGTTACAATATCCGTTCTTTTCTTTTTCTCTAGTCAGACTTCTGTGTGCGGCCAAAAGCGTTTAGCATTCACATGAAGACAAAAGAAACAGTGTGCGGAAATAGATCAGAATAGCTTATTTTCCTTCGCTTCGTGCGTAAGATAGTAGCAATGCATATAGTACGCTTCAAAAAAAAAAAGATTCGCGTTTTCTCAAAATTTATTTTTGAATTATTTGCAAATGTACATGTAAATGTTATCTATATTAATGTTTATTAGAAAATATTAAAAGAAAACTGACAATAATTAAAAAAAGTTAGTTTAACGGTCTGTATTACACATACATATATATCTCTCTGTCATAATGCTGTCGTTCATTACGTAATTGAGATTTTTTTACGGTAAACATCTCTTTTTCTTTTTTATAATGTATAGATTTTCTTATGGCACTACGGAAGGTTACTAGCTTATAAATTACAATTTCTTTGACCTAACATATCTATTAGGACATAATTTACATTTACTGCTACTAACTAGAGGATGTAGGATCAAAATGAGAGAGCTAGAACGTACTCGTTAGCCGATCCCGTCCGAGCGGTTTAACATATGTGACTAATCTCAGAACTGCCGAAGAAATTACGTGCATGCAACTTTTGTCGCCATAGTTAGCAAAAGTATTGCTAAACCGTTGCGAAGTGTCGAATGTAGTATACATACTATATAAAAAATTCTTATCTCTATGTAGCAATTTTAGAAGAACAATAGCAATGAATTTTGGATATAAAAACAGAAAAGAAACATTAAAAAAGAAATGTTGTATGATTGGAAAGGAATAAAATATGTTTTGTTTGTAGACAATTTTGCATAGAAAAATTGTGTTGCACATAAATGTAACAAATTATAATTAACACACTTTTTTTTCTATTTATAACTATTATTATTTGAGCAATTTTGCATTAGCAGGAAACACCATATTTATGCGTCACATCACAAACTCAAGCAATTGCAACCTCCGATGTAATCGACCTGATACTCAATATCGCGAGAGAGCGAATGACCGTTATCCGCGTTCGCATACACAACAATTGCACAGCAAGTAAACAGAAAATGAGATCCTCTGTTTATCCGTCCGTCCGTCCGTTCATCCGTCCATCCGTCCATCCGTCTGTCCGCCCGTCGGTACAACAACAACAGATTCCTGGTAGGTCTTTGGACGACGGTCTTCTAACTCGCTTTCGCCGTTCTCTTCTTGCTCCATCTCTCGTCTCCTCGTACTCTTTTTCTTCTTCCCGGCTGCTCTTCTCTCCCGATCCTCTCCTCCTCCCTCCTTCTCTTCTCTTCTTTCTCCCGTGACTCTTTTCGTGCGCTGTCCACCTTTCTCTCTCTCTCTCTCTCTCTCTCTCTCTCTCTCTCTCTCTCTCTCTCTCTCTCTCTCTCTCTCTTCTCTTTCTCTCGTCTACTGGAAGGCATGGAGGCCTAATGAAGATGTAAGCACTCGGCCGACCCTCATGCACACTCGTGCTTTCGTTCTTCGTCTGTCCTTGTCGTACTAACGCGACAAGGCGGTTTCCTTAGTTCTCTACAGGTCGTTCCAAGTGTGTTAAGTTGATAAGACTACTTTTCTTACCAATTTCTTCAACGATTACATACGATGCTTTTGTGTCAAAAGCAGAGAAACTTTTTTAATTTGATAAGCTTTCTCTGCCATCTTTTGTTTATTTTATTCAAAGTTCTTGTTTGCACGTGCATTGAGCTATTTAAAACTCCTGAAAATAATCAGACAAGTTAAATGACTCTGACGCGATAATAGATTTATCTCTCAATGAAAAACCATAGTTTTCCTCGATGGACATATATGCGAATGAATGAATACTGTGTACGGCCTGACGCCTGATTGATGCACTAGACAGCAAAGACGGGGGGAAGGATAGAAAGGGAAGAGAGAGAAGGCCGCAGAATAGAGAAAGAACGCATCGGCGAGTGTGCGTCCGGAAAAGGATCCGATGAGCCAACATAGGAACTCGATATAGAAACTCTCTTGTGACCTCTTTTACTATTTCTGAAACCGAATATTTGCGAGAGCAACAAAGAGGCAGCGCCGCGCGTGCACATGAGTATAGTGAACAAAGTGAGCGAGCGGACAAACTACGAGCGGCGACGGCTGAAGAAAGGACTCGATCGGCAAGGGGGCAAACTCAGGGGGCTTACGACGCGAAGTTGCTCTCTCGCTCAGCTCGCTTCGACTTTCCTGAGAGAAGATCCGAGACTTGCGGCTCAGGCACGCAGGCCCACCGCTGGTTGGCTGGTTGAGTTGGCTTGGCGCACAGAGAGCCCACCGGGCCACCCACCGCGACCATTCACCGGAACCGAGTCCCATCCAATCCCAGTGGCTCTCATTCAGCCGTACGAAAAGACTCGCGACTCTGATAGAGGGAAAGAGAGAGAGAGAGAGAGAGAGAGAGAGAGAGAGAGAGAGAGAGAGAACGCAAATGAAAACCATGGGTAATCAAAATGAAATATGTTTTTATATTAGTGGATTAAGAATGTATTAAGGACAATTTTTTGTGAAATAATCAGTAGAAGTTTCACATAAAAATAGCACTTTTCTATTACGAATCGTAATTTTTTATGTTGCGCTTTACATTTTTATAAGTACTTGGTTTGAGTTCGACGTTTTTTTTCTTTTCCGGTCGTTTTCGAGAGAACGTCGATTGGATTTCGTTGTAGGAAACGAACGAGGAATTGAACGCCGTTGCAAAGAACCGCCCATTAATCTCACGGAAAGGAAAGCGGCGCGAGCACACGCTCTTCTCTCGCACACAGGAATTTCTAAATATTTCCTCGAAGTTTCGAACCGCCATGCAACCAGCCGGGGCGTGTCGTAGGAACAAGGACCCTTAACGAGGTTGCGGCCACGTGGTTCTTACGTTTTCACACGCCATAAAGCTGTCTACGCACCAACTGCAGATGAATAGATTCGTCTTCGATGAAAACTGTTGATTTTGTATAAATAATGAAGATAATAACAACGTGAAGGAGATCTTGACATGGAGTGACACTTCATGTTGTAATACTTGCAGAAAAAAACTTGAAAAAAAAAAAAGACAATTTATATAAATGTTTAAACATATTACATAGAATGATTTTATAAAATACTAATTAGTTTTTGAACAAAAAGTGAACCGAAAATAAGACCGGAAAATTTCTTAATACAAGTGGGAGAAATCAGTATGTATTTTCTTTTCCATTTTTTTAAAAACTAGAACTCATTGTAGCGCTTACACATTCTCCTTTTTTTTTAAGAGAACTTTCAGAGCTTTGATCGGACATAAACCAATCGATTTACGATCGATCGTATCGATTGTTTCTAGTGGTCGAGTCGAAATCGTTATCTCGGTCTAATAAAGTTCTTTTCTCTCCGCAATTGGAAGACACAATCGTTAGGAGCTAACCTCCATGATATTAACGTTAATGACTAGTCTTGTGGAAAACTCTTTGGTTTAATTGCGTAGAGAACTTTCTTCTTAGACGAACAGAAATTATCAGAATTCCCATTGCGTCGTAAAGAACTTGAAACAAAGACGGGAAAAATCGGACGTTGTCGCATGAAAACATTAGTGCAATCTCTCTCTTCCTCTTCTGCGACAAGCTCGTTGTCCAAGATGTGGGAAGTTCGCGGAAACAATAGAAGAGGAATTGTGAATGAGATGCATCGACAGAGCTGAAAGATGACGCAGCCATTCAAGGGTGCCCCGAAGCGTGCGAGCGGGACCAATGCGGAGAAATGAATGCGGCAGGCTTTGCAATCACAGTAGCCGGAAGGGTGCGGATAGATCGGGAGTACAGCTCGCCCCCGTGAACGAGACAGGGATGGAGAAATAATTACAGAGACGCCTCGTCGATAAATCAAACCCGGTGCCCTCTCTTTCTTCCTCTATAAGTGGACTCTAGCCCTCTGGCTGCTAGTCCCTTTCCCCTCTAAGCGTCCCTCTGTCGGCGATGCTGCTTTTTTCACTATCTCTCCTTCCTTTTCGTCTCTTTATCTCTCTTGCTTCTTACTTTTTCCTTCTTCTCTCCCCCCTTTTCTCTCTCTTTCTCTTTCCTTTACTTTCCACCGTTAAGCCACGTTTCTTGCTTCGTAGAGCAGAGAGTAGTGTCTTTATTACATTCGATGCCCGGTCGCATTCTACAGGCCAACTCACAAACACACGCACAAATTTTACAGTTACGTCACAACAGTTTTTTAGTATGCTAAAATAATCAAAATATCTAACTGAGATATTATAGTGAAAAAATAGACTTCAAATTTCAATTTTTTTTCTCGAAATCTATCTCGAGAAAATAGTGAATTGAAGATTATCGGAGATTATATCGTATGCGACGTGATTAGAAATTGTGATATAAGTGCGTCATTCACAGATCTATTTGTAGAATGTTCAGACCATGTATAATTGAAATCTGTATTGATAGTTTAAAATGTTGATCCGTTTTTTTCGGCGTTACTTTAATAGACAATAGGAAAGATTATGCGATCTTTCTTTCGGAAAAGCCGAATGTGGAAATCGAAATAAAAGAAAATCGCAAAATTTTCTAGTCTATACCTATTATTTATTTATTTATTTTTGTTTTGTTTGAGAGAATTATAATCACCAGAGACTTTAATTATGTAAAAAACTTAATGAAATTTATATTAAAATTTATATTACTTATATTAAAATTTTTTAAATTATAACTTGTGACACACGTACAGTTTTATAGTTTAAAATATCTTTCAGTGTAGCTATAGATGGGATATTTTTTGCGGGACAAAACAAATTCGTTTTTCATCAATAATATATTTTAGGATCCATCGATAGCCTCCGCAAGACCGTTTGAGAACCACTTTCGCGCGGCGAGCAATACGGGTGGTCCATAGCGACCGCGTCGTGGCGGAACGAGCAAATACGCCGTCGGCATTTTTGACGGTGAAATCTGACTAGGTGGGATACCAGAGAATATCCCGCGCATTCGCTCGCGCGCGCACAACAGCCATCATCCTCGTGTGTTTCTCTCGTCCATTACTACTGCTCGTACGATATACACGCTCATTTGAAATCGCGGCGCGCAGCGTCGCTGACCGTTTCTGTGTAACGACGACGGTTTCTCATCTTGTTTTTGCAAATAGCTTATTAAAAGCGAAGTAAATCCACAATAGAACATTTTCGTAAGCGTGCACTTTTGAAAGGAAAGTAGTTCTACCGCGCGACGTTTTTTTTTCTTTTTTTTTTTTACAACTCGACGGAAGGCACTTTGATATTTCCTCGAAACTAAAGATGCAGCGAGTTTCTTGCGCTATTTTTTTCTCTCTCGAAGTTTTTCCTAGACTCAAATATTACTTATTTTTGTTATTTACATTGTTTATTTGGGTAAAAGAGAATTTTGAAGAATATTACGTTGTTAAAAGTAGCAAAGATATTTATGAGATTTGAATCGCGAATCGTCTTTCGCGCTCGCTACATTTTGGAACCGCTATTTTCACATCCGTTTCTGGGAATGTCTTACTGGTAGACTGCCAGGAATTTTTGTCGGTATCAGGACGCGCAGAAATGTATGTGTTACGACACTGTCTCGGCCAATGTTTCTCTTCGGAGAACTCTGGTCGCAAATATCGTCCGTTGAATGGATTGTAAAATCGTCCAACTGAAGGGAGTGAAAGCAAACTTCGCGACAAAACAAAAAATAATAAATAACATATTGAAATATAAATTCAAGATTTACTTGATGCTACTGTTGTAGCTCTTTTGAAAAATAATATTTATACATGTACAGTATATTTTACAAAAATTGAATCAAAGCATTCTTTTTGCATAATTGCATGATTTAGTTTTTCTCTTAATCTCCCAACATTTGCGGCTGAGCTAATCGATATAAGTTTCTACTTGCAGAAGGTGGAAGGTTACAAAAAGAACTGACTTACGCTTCGGAAACGCTCGGTGAGGCTACTGCATCGACACATCAGCTTGTCATTCAAACGCCAAGGCATTCTGGAGCGAATATCTTGCATCCTGCCGCGCTCAGGAAACATTTGGAAGTTTTGAAAGCTGCGACGGAGATCACGGTGCACCTGTTCGATATGTAAGTTACTTCCGCTCGCTTTGTGCTTTCTCATTTGTATATAAAAAAGAAGCGCTTAGTGTACCGTTTAATTTAAAAAAAAAAGCTGCATTAATTACGGAAAACAACTAACCATTCGACGTAATGACGATATAATTAATCTCCGCGATAGGAAAGATTACAGTATTTATGCAAGGCGGTACGTCATTTACTACGTTGACTAGGAAAAAGAACCACATTTACATGTAGAGAGAGAGAGAGAGAGAAAGAGAGAAAAAAAAGAGAAATCTAAAAAACATAGACAAAAAAATCTGCTTAATTTGTTGTCAGTTGTTGAAGAATTGAAATCGCGGATTTAGTGAAAGATAGATTAGTGAAAGATCGTTTTTATCTTTCAGTATATCTGTGCTGAAATTGTATGCTATTTAGTTTACTTGTTTACTGACTTTTGAAATATTTTCAACAAGATGTAAATACATTTTTTACGCGTAGTCTCTTGCTTAATTATTGTGACACATCGACTTTCTGTTTCTTGACTTTAAACATTCAAGCGATGTGAAATTTTGGTATTTATGTATACATGTCATTTCCAGCACGTGGAGTCTGAAGGACTTGTGTTACGCGCCGAGCATTCCTAACTTCGACATGCACTACATCGATCAGGTAATTCAAACGAACATGTACGCACACATCTGCGACGGGCGAGCGAGCGCGCACGTGGTATGAATGGCGCACGCAAAAGTGTATTTTACGCATCTCGATGCCATTAAGTTTCTCGTAGGGAAGGCATCAATGCGCGCGCACATGACTCTCAACAAATACCGCATAATCATTTATTACGAATGAAACACGTTCGATACGCGAAATTTTCACGAAAGAGATTATTTTTGGATTCTGCCGTACGCGAGAGTCATTTCATCCGTCGAAAAGACCCGTCTGCACGCCTCTTAAATTCCACATGCGCGACTAACGAGCGTGCGCGTTAGAGAATTGCGGTCGCACTTTGAGAAGAAAAATACGAGTCTCGAGGTGTCTTCATCACGAGCACCAATCGCGCTTCCGGGACATTTATAAACGTGTTTCAAGCGAGGAATCTTCCTTTATTTGTAGTCGCCGTAACTTCTTCACACAACCAGAAATTTGACCTTCTTTTTCTTTTTTTTTTTTTTCTTTATAAGAAGTTGCGCGCGAAAACATTTTAGTTATAGAAGAAAAATATATTATTTAATTTTGTGTAAAAGAGATGTTTAAAGTCTATCTCCACCAAATAAAATAACGAAATAGATCCGGAAAACTTAAAAGAAAATAAATAAAACAAAGGCAAAATGTTCAAGACAATAGTAAACAAAATCTCATTCTGCTGATATATTTTACTTCGGCGTACTAATCGTCACAACTTTCCGAGAGTACCGGATTATTTTAAAGTCCATTCTTGTGTTTAAAGAAATTCAATTAGAGCGATCTGCGTATCACAATCGTTCGTAACCCTTGCGAACCTTTATATTCAATGGCAGGATAAGATCTTTTTATATTACACATATTTCCTAATGATGTTCCGATGCTTCTTCCGATGTTTCTTGAATAACATTGTATAGAGAAGTGTTTACGTGATAACAAAATTTCGAACTGAAATCTTCTTTCGGAGATACATACACACGCTTAGGTATATGCAACACAGACGTGCGTGCGCCATGATCGATTGCATGTACTCTCTTTGAGAGCGAAATTATGAAGAACGAAAACGTAATAACATTAGCGTCTCAGGTGCAGATCAAGTAAATATAATGATGAAATATTCAATTATAAACATGAGATTAAATATCTATTAACGATTTACTTTTCTTAAAACAAGAAATGTAAAGAGAATTTTTCTTTTGTTTGCAGATCTTTGACAGTATTATACCTTGCGCCATTATCACACCTCTCGACTGTTTTTGGGAAGGTAGCAAACTTTTGGGTCCGGAATATCCCGTTCACATACCGTGAGTAATTTTAATCAACTTTTTCGTAGAAAATTATTGATACGATATACTTCATTTCTAGTCTACATACGATGTATATCTTAATTGCCATTGAGTTACCTCTTTTAGAACGTGCTGTGTGGCTTTTTTTTCTAAAGATACACACAACTGTGTGTTTGATAAGTTTTTAATTACGTCGAAAAATTATTATTTAATGTCTACACTTTTCTCGAACTCTTATACAATATCATTTATTTATTAACATTAATTATTTCATATGGACAATTTATATTACGATAGACCGACATTTTTGCTGAACACGTATATGTGCCTTTAGTGATGCCGAAAGAGTTAATAATAAAGCGCTTCTAAATTATGTTTATTGCAATTTAATGTTGCAATTGTATTAAATGCACATCTCAATTACACACGTGGCTAACGCCGAACGACGTCATTTAGATTTCTTTTTCGGTTAAGCAGCGGAACGAACAGCAAACCCGTTCTATGGACAAACCTTAATCCATCTAGAATGGTGGATGAGATGAAGAAGTTGCAGTTCACGTTTCCCTTTAAAACACTCGAAGATTACATGAAACGAGCCGGAATAACGAACGGCTATCAGAGCAAGCCCTGTCTGAATCCAGCGGACCCGGAATGTCCGGAGACTGCGCCTAACAAAAAATCCCAACAGGTAAGATTCACCAATATATATTCATGTTTAATGTTAAAATTATTGATGATCGATTGGAAGTTGTTTTTAAAGTACTAAATGCAACATCAGATAAATATCGTTTTGAATAACAACAACAACGAATAATAATAATAATAATAATAATAATAATAAGGCAGAACTCTCTATAACAAAACAATATGAAGTCACCGTCACGGTGACATTTGTCTATGCGATTTATGCCAAGAATAATAAATTATTATTTAAAATTCTTGTAGCGAACACGACAGTTGATTGTGCGCACGTACGTACATCGGTAGGCGCTTTGATGTCCAAGTCAGCGATCTACGATATGACGATAAATATTTGACTGCGCGTCTTTATGTGATCGAAATCGTTAAATTTTCTTCGCGATATTATTTACGATACACACACTTGCTTATAAAAAGATTCTCAGTTAAATAATTTTTAATTTTAATTCTTACGTCACAAATATATGTTCGTTTTTTAATATAAAAATTGGCAGTGTTCGGATGAATGAATGAATTATATCATATGACAAAAATATCATAGTTATCATCGACGCTGATGACGATAATCATTTTTAGTTCGTTTTATTCGCGATAGAAAACTAGAAGATCGAAACGATGATCGGATCGCGCGGCTGAGATTCAGTTTGAGTGAAAGAACGATTTCTGTGCGAAACGGTCGATGAATATGCGAGTCGCGTGGGCTGCGGCGCGGCCCATTAAAATAATAAAATCAAGTGACGTGCGTCATTATTGCACTACGCCGGTGGCCGGTGGCCGGCATACTCGGGGTCTTGGCAAGCTGTTACGGTCCCACACACGCGCATCGCATTACGCGACCGTCATTTCGGTGTCATTAACATACGCACGGCCGGCGTGCTCTGACACGTGCACAACGTGAATCACATATTGCTAATAATATTGTATACGCGCGCGTCGTATATATGTGTATATTAACTTCGGCGAACTCTAGAATTTCTTTCTCTCTTTCCTTTATTTCCTTTTTCTGGACTTTTGTTTTCTTCTTCTTTTCTTCTTGCCATCTTCCTTTCTCTTTCTCTTTCTTACGCATATATCTATTTCTATTTTCATAACGGATATGCGCGGCTCTCGTACTTAAAGTAATTGCACTTAATGGCCACGGTGCAGCCGCGCAACATGCATGCGCTTCGGAATATTTCGAATGTAGCTGCAGGCGGGGCACGTTGATCGGGTGTTTAAGTCAAGAACCGGCATCGCGTATTCCGCGTATACGGGGTGTTCCGAAGAAGCCGCGCGTAACTGTTTCTTACACAAAAATGTTCTTCAAACTTATTGATTTGCAGCAATACAAGTCTATGTTGTAATATTTTCTTAAAAATTTAAGGCATTAAAAGAAATTTTCTCATTTACAAATAAAAAATATTAACGTACAAAAAGTCTACATTAAAAAGTAGTTCTTTTTCAAATTTATCAAAAACACGGTAAAAAACATTAACATGTGAATATATATAAAAAGTACGGATATAGCGCAGCGATTCGACCACATTCTACACATTTCTTTGTGAATTGCGTAATCAAGTGTGAGGTGCCCGATTTAAATCATATGTGCAATGGACACGAATAATTTTTGCTGTTGACTTAATCACATAAAAAACAAACATTAAGAAATCTTTATTTAAATAGTGTTTGTTTAAATTTTATATATACACACATAATGTATGTTTTTTTTTACTGACTTAATGATTGAAAAAAAAAACGTTATTTAAACAGGTACCTGATGTAGGAGTCGAATTAACAGGTGGCTGCTACGGATTCGCGGCCAAATATATGCATTGGCCGGAGGAGTTAGTGGTTGGTGGTGCCAAGCACAATAAAACAGGTCACTTGACTCGCGCAGCTGCGTTACAAACTGTGGTGCAACTGATGGGAGAAAGGGAGCTGTACGATTTCCTAGCAAGTACCTATAAAGTGCATCACATCGACTGGTCACAAGAGAAAGCAGCTCAGGTGCTAGAGACATGGCAAAGAGCGTTCAGTAACAAGGTGAAGACGTTAATGGAAGTCAATGGATCGGCACCATATAATCTATACGCTTTCAGCACAACTACAATGAATGACATCCTCGGAAAGTACAGTGAGGTTTCCATTATGAAAATCGTTATTGGAGGAGTTGTTATGGTTAGAAAATACTTCATGTAATAATTAACGTTTATGTACGCTTGTTTTAATTGAAGATAATAGACATTATTTTATAAGATAATAGTTATATTGATACTAAATGCAATTTTAATTACTTATTTAATTAGTATTATTTTTCCAGGTACTTTATGCTGGAATAGCTCTCTTTCGGTGGAAGGATCCGGTTCGTTCACAGTCTGGAGTGGGAATATTTGGTGTAATGTTGATTTGCGCTGCAGTAGCTGCCGGACTTGGTTTCTGCGCTCTTTTAGGAATCCCGTTTAATGCTACCACGACACAGATAGTGCCTTTTCTCGCGCTTGGTCTAGGCGTACACGATATGTTTTTGTTGACGCACACATATGCTGAGTTGTCGGTGAACGAAGTGCCTAGTTGCGAGCAAACGGGCGTTGTTCTCAAACGAACCGGTCTGTCAGTATTGCTGACAGGTCTCAGCAATGTTTTCGCCTTTTTCGCGGCAGCAATAATCCCAATTCCGGCCCTCAGAACATTTTGTCTGCAGGCCGGTATTCTACTGCTGTTCAATCTGGCCGCTATGTTGTTGGTATTTCCTGCAATGGTCAGTCTAGATTTGCGACGGCGGCGATCCGGCAGAAAGGATATTCTTTGTTGCTGCTTACCGGCAGCGTCCAATGTCAACAAGAATAGATATTCCGTTAAGAACAACGGCACGATCAAACAGATGGTCACCAGAGCTATACCACCCGAGAGACGAGAAACCTGCACGCAGATTCTAACATCGCAAAACGTTCAGAACGAATCTTGGGTATGATATATATATATATGCATATTACATATATTTTTAGAGATATTAGAAGTTAAATTCTCGTGTCTACAAATATTCTTTCGTTGCTGCAGATAGGTGGAAATATTATCGATACGGAATTGGAGAAGCAGTGCACCGAAGAGGACACTCTGACCGGCTGTTCGCAGGACGACTGTCTGAGTTTTTCTTTAACACAGCTCGCGGTTCGGTATTATGCGCCTTTCATTAGTAAACCGGCTACTAAGGTCTTTGCCATGATAACTCTAGTGGGTGTACTAGCTGGCAGTCTGTGGCAAACGATACGCGTACGCGACGGTCTCGATCTGACCGATCTAGTACCGCAGAACTCAAACGAATATGCGTTCTTGGCCGCTCAGGCGAAACATTTTGGATTCTACAATATGTACGCCGTCACTGGCCGAGATTTTGAATATCCGAACAACCAACGGCTATTGTACGAGTATCACGAAGCCTTCATGCGAATCAAGAACGTCATCAAGAACGATAACGGCGGTCTGCCCGAATTCTGGCTCGGTTTGTTCCGCGACTGGCTAAAAGGCTTGCAAACAGCGTTTGACAAAGATTACAAGAACGGTTGCATCACGCAAGAGAGATGGTATAAGAACGCTAGTGATGAAGCAATTTTGGCATATAAGCTGCTCGTGCAAACTGGCCACGTGGATAATCCGATTGACAAGACGCTAATCACCCAGGTCCGATTGGTCGATTCCGAGGGGATCATCAATCCGCGAGCATTCTACAATTATCTAAGCGCCTGGGCATCTAACGACGCGCTTGCTTATGGCGCTTCGCAGGCGAATCTGAGACCCGAGCCACGTCAATGGATTTACACTAATGATCACGAGCTTAAAATACCGAAAAGTATGCCGCTCACTTACGCACAGATGCCATTCTACTTACATAAACTCACTGACACGCAAGAGATCACGGAGTTGATTGGTAGTGTTAGAAAGTTGTGCAAGAGATTTGAGGAACGCGGTCTGCCGAATTTCCCATCCGGGATACCATTCCTCTTCTGGGAACAGTACATGGATCTGAGAGTCTGTTTGGGCATGGCTCTGCTGGCTGCATTGAGTGCAAGTGTTGTCGTGGTCGGAGTGTTGCTGCTAAATCTATGGGCTGCTCTGCTGGTTGGTTGTTCTCTTGCTACCGTTGTTCTGCAACTGCTAGGTATTATGGGGCTATGCGATATCAAACTAAGCGCAGTGCCTGCAGTACTTCTAGTAATCAGCGTGGGCATTGCTGTTCATTTTACGGTTCATATTTGTCTAGTAAGTACTTAAAAAACTTTTATTAAATATTTTTAATTTAATTTTATTCATTTATATGACTTTGTTTTAATTATAATTTGTCTTCAAGATGACTGTATTGCCACTAAACTGTCACGTAAATTCTTTTTTTCAGAGTTTTATTACCAGTGTGGGCAGCAGAGATCGCAGAATGCGCTTAGCTTTGGAGCATATGTACGCTCCGGTTATCCATGGTGCGCTCACCACACTGCTCGCAGTAGTGATGCTTGCCTTCTCGGATTTCGATTTCATAGTCAAATATTTTTTCCTCGTGCTACTTTGTGTAATCGGCATTGGCCTTGTGAACGGTATCTTTTTCTTCCCTATTTTGCTGTCTCTAATCGGTCCGTCGGCGGAAGTGATCCCGAATGATCATCCGAACCGCATATCCACACCGACGCCACCAGCATCACCTATCGTGAGAAGATCTAAGCCGTCTACGTTGCCGAGAAGATCCCACAAAATCGACAACACTCGGTTGCACGCCGAGCCATCGCTCACAACCATCACCGAGGAGCCCAACTCGTGGCATAGTACACAGGAATCCTGTATTATTGTTCAACCGGAACTCAAGGTGGAGACTACGTCTACATGCGGCAATCAGGTGCGTTTCGAGATTGTTGTGATGAGAAATACGCGGTTGATCGCGATCGTCGATGCAGCATGAAAGCGTATTTTGTTGAATAAATTGCATTTTTTCTCGTGTCTTTTCGAGCATGACTAACGAGCGTGTTCCATTTTTATTTTGACTAACAGAACTGTAGCGGATCGGACACGAGTGGGTCTAGTCAAACATCGCCGGTTCCGTCCACGTCTCACATCACTAAGGTCACCGCAACGGCGAACATAAAAGTCGAAGTTCACACACCACTAACCAGTAGTGAGTACTCATTGTGAAAGATTCCCGAAACGTTATTTTAAAATATTTTTAAAGATATATTCGCGAGACTTATAAAATTAATAGTCGGAAAATGCTTTTTACTAACATGCATTTTGATTGGACTCAGCTAGAAATATTGATTTTTTACATCACTTTAATAAGGTCTTTCTTTCTTTCTTTTTCCTTTCTATTTCTTGTTTCAATTGAAAAGAAAAAAGCATCTTTTTAATATTTCTAAATTTTTAAGTTTTATTCTAAAAAAGTAACGTTCTCTCTTATTGCTAAAATATATAACGTATACTCTGTATATGTTAATTGTTTTCGTAAAAATATGTATGTTATAATCACGATTTTATATGTTCAAGTCATTATGAATATAATATAACAATATATCCACGGTGTAGAACTTTATAAGAGCGAATTTATTATTAATGCAAGCGAAACGGAAGTGTGAATGAGAATTGAAAAGATAACGAAAGGAGTTAGTGAGATGCGAGGTGAAAGTATGTAAAGTCACCATTTATACTGTGTGTGATGAGATTTTTGATGAACTTATTGTAGGTGGAGTGGATCGTAGTGAAAAATGCCGGCACACGGGCACAAGTAGTCGAAGGAGCTCGCGCTGCAGTGCGAACGTTAATACTGGGGAATCTTCCGGCTCCGGTTCTGAGCCGGATTCAGACTCTAACGCAAAGCACTAATAACAAATACCGAGAAGATCGGCAGCTACTGCTCAAGTACCACACAAAACGGGAAAACACAGAAGGCTGACTAGTATAGATTGATATATCTTCTATTTTTTCTTTTTACTGTTTCCTTCCTTGATTCCACTTGTTTTCTCTCTTTTTCTTTTTTTATTATTTTTTTTTTTTTTTTTTTTTTTACTCCGATCTTAGAAATGAAAACATTATATTATAACACACGCAACTGTCTTTAATATACATAGCACGGAGTCACAAAAATACGCTGAAAATTTCAACGCTTTCGAGCTAGTACTGTCCTGAATTTACATATCATATGCCTAAGGAGAAAACAAAAAGTTTAAAAGAAACGTGTTATACCATCAATGTTATAAATTGCAGAAATAAGCCATGTTTTATTTACGATTTAGACTATTCATATAAAAAAATATAAAAAAAATTTAAAAATTAAAAAAAATTAAAAAAAAAAACGATCGGATATGACATATTTCAAAAATATATTAAACGTGTGATAGTATTATCGTAGGACAATAATGCGTACAACTGTAATAAATTAAAGAAATTTATCATAGACACACTTATTTAAGGAACTGTCTAAATAAATTTAAAATTAAATAGATTTAGATCTAATAAATAAATTTATTTATTAGATAAATTGTTTATTAGAGAGAGGTACCAGATACACATATCTGTAATGATGAATGGTTATATCTATAAAGTGTATTCTTAAACAAAAAATATTTACTAAGTTGTGCATACCTGTTTTAGGTATTTAAATAAAAAGCTAAAGATTTTACTGCCACTAGACAACACGTGACATTAAATGTATAATTGCGAAATTGTTTTTAAGATAATGGTTTTCAGTGGAAACCAATGAAAACTCTTTAGATATTATTTATTTTTTACGCTATAATTATATATGTAAGTGTGCCGTATGTACGTGACTAAGAGCAATACTGTGAATCTCTGAGATCTATTTATTATTTATTTCAATAATATTTTCCTCGAGAGAAGTTTTTTCTTGTGTGAATGTATACGCGCAATATTTTGTACGATTTTGCGAATATATTAATTTAATTTGTAAACAATTATTTATGTCGAGCTATATTCTTTAATGTATGCAACAAGAACGATACTTAATTTATCGTATCTATTATCGTATTTTTATTCTGATTCATACCTCTTATGTGTATAAAGTTGTAAAATAGTGTTGATGATGATTGATACCCATATGTGCTACAGACATAAAGATCATAAAATATACGATTGTGTACAATATAAGAAAGAGACTTATGTTTCTAATTTCAAATTAATTTTGTATCTCGTATATACACACATGTATGAGACATTAGAATTATTTTGTATATGAAAATTATAAAAACTGTGTCTTGCACGAGATGGGTTTTCATATTTTGTATAATACATTTTCTGTATGGAAGGGAAAAATAGTCAATATACCTCTAACATACGTATATAAATCGCACTATGACTATTTCATTGTAAGAATCTCTATTTTCATTGTAAGAGTCTATTTAGATTTGATAAATGTGACGAATGTGTGTAAAAGTGACTATTCTTTGTACGTGATTTATAATCTCATTTTTTGTATATATTATATATTATATATAATATATATATAATATATAATATATAAATATATAACATTTTAATAAAACTTAGTATTTTTGTTTGCATTATTAATTATTCCCTTGGATCTATTTTATAATTTTTCCCGTCAAGTAATGTGCTAAATAAAAGAACGTTTTTATGTCAACAAATTAGCTACAAAACTTGATAATTGCGTATCAAGCTAATTTAAGATTCAATCCAATTCTACTAATAAAACATGTTAAAAATATTCACATAAATTATGATCTGTGTTCATTTTTTTCTTTTATATTTGCTATACTCTGTTCAATGAGAGAATATCCTCGGTCTGCGCATGGGAGCAAACGTAAAACGAGCAAAGTAGGAAATGTAGGAATGGCTCCTCGATCGAACGTAGCTGTACACAGACGCTATCTAGTGGGAAATATAAGAAACGATTTCTTTACGTTTCCGGTTAGACGAGTTTACGCAACATACAGACAATCGGTTATCGAGGAACGTTTCGATTATAACATATTATAGCATAAAGATTTTGAACGAAAAAAGATGTTGCGCGTTATAGCGACACGCGTAGCGTTAACGGCACGAACGACAATGATGCCTCGAGGAACCGTCATCGTTGGCACGCAGAACATTCGAGCCTCTCATGGTGGGCCTAAAGAGACCGACGAGGAATTTGACGAACGATATGTGAAATTTTTCAGTCGCAATGATATCGATCACTGGGAGATTCGAAAAGCTATGAATGATCTGGCCGGTGAGTTTTACAAGCGTTAATAGATCCTATTTATTATTGACTTTGACATTTAATTAGTGAAATGTGTTGACACTTTGATACTTAATAATTTGCAACTGCTTTGTATTAACAGAAAAGGTCATGTATAAAGTTTGACACTTAAAAAAAAGTAATATATGTAATACTAACTTTTTTTAGTGTAATACTTGAAAATATTCGAGAAGTATATTATACCATTAAAAATTAATACAGATAATTTTAAAACATTATACAATATACTAAAGTAAAATAGATATGTCAACACTAATTGTCATTCAATCTCTTATCTAAATACAGATAGATTATGTAGTAGATATACTGACTACATATATATATACTACTATGTGTGTGTGTATATATATATATATTTTTTAGGTATGGATCTTGTGCCAGAGCCAAAAATTATCATTGCAGCATTGAAAGCTTGCAGAAGGTTAAATGACTTTGCTCTTGCTGTAAGGTTTTTAGAAAGTATTAAAGAAAAATCTGGACCACATGTGGACAAAATTTATCCTTATGTTCTTCAAGAAATCAGACCTACTTTAGATGAGTTGGGTATCAGTACACCTGAGGAATTGGGTTATGATAAGCCAGAATTAGCTTGTGAATCAGAATATCATATGTAATAGATTAAACTTTAATATAAACTCTAGTAGTTTATATTCTTAGCTGCTGTTCTTGATGCATGAAAAAAAAAAGAATAATTTATCAGTGAATATAAAATATAACTTATGTATTTGCATTACCAGCAGCATGTTAAATAAACAATCATAATTGTTATGTTTAATTTCTGTCATTTATGAAAAACTGAATGTTGTGCGAAAAGATGATATAATAAAAGGCTATTTACCAATCTCATTTATAATTTCTAAGCTCAAATTGTTTTGGATACAAGATAAATGAATGATGATACAGTTACATGTACAAGTTATGTGATATGGAAATGTTTTGTGAGATATACAGCATTCGATATATAGCAGTCACATATATGTATGTATGTGTGTTTGTGTGTGTATTTGTGTGTGTGTGTGTGTACACATACACGTACGTTTATTATTCTCTAAGATCGTAATACACAGTTTTTGGTTTCTTGAATGACATTCAACTTAATTTATGCTTCATGTGCTTTGTTACAAATAACAGAAAGAAAATATACATTGTTTATCTTACATAATTTTTGTGAGTACTGATATATTACATTAATTATAGTTGAAATTGTAAAAAAAACAACAATATGTAGTAGTTCTTTTATGTGATACATTTTTAACATCGTATTTACTTCTATCACTATCTATATTGCCTATAATGTTTATAAAAATCTCTTTGGTATTCTTACACATGGTATTAAGGGCAGTTTGTTGTTTCAATGTTACGATTTACATCTCATACAATTTGCTACTCAAAACTGATGAATGAATATCACATTTTATATCATTCCATATATAATATACAGATTTATATTGTCGAAGAAAAACACTGAACAAACATATAACAAACTCAAGAGAACAACAAAATAACAAACAAAAACATAGAAATGTTTTACCTTTCAAAATACCGTAACATTGAAACAAGATTGCGCACAAAAAATACACTTTTCGTTTCTTTAAATACATTTATATAAAAATGGATTCTTGGTTTAGATAACGACATAGTCTGACTATTTCAATGTAAAATAGAATCGTTTACTTTTTTTGATTACCTTCAACAAGAATGAAGGCATGTATATCAATTCTAGTTTTTACAATCGCATATTTTTTCTTTAAAAAATTAATATGTTTATAGAATTATGATAAATTTTACGATTAATAACTATTAAAAAAATAAACAAAACATTTTATAGAAATATAATATACTACCTTATTTTATCATGATTGATAAAAATCATAACGTTTTTTATCGATGCGCTAATTTTTAATCAAAGCATGTATGTGTGCGCGTGTGTGTGTATATATTTATGTATGTATGTATATGTATATATGTCTGTATGTACACACACACACACATATATATTCTCTCATATACATACGTACACAGAGAATGTCCAGTAATAATCATGTCATCTCTCGCAGATAGAGCGAGTTGTATTGAGTCGAAAAGTCCTTTACCATTTTGCGAGTTTGGCAATAAGTACTTAATGAGTAATTTATAAAGATCCGTGAATGTGTGAATATGCGTCATGAAGAGACAGCATTTCGCGTATTTACAGTTGCTAGATGCGTGGTGACTCAATAAAGAGTGCTCTATAGACAGCAATGGTTATAAATAATAATGTATCGATTTATTGATTAAAACTTAATTCATGAAAAATTGTTTATTTATTAATTATCTATTTTGATTTAACTCCTCCCGCGATTGGATCGCTACGCGAAACTCTGGGCTGTCTCTTCACAGCAGACGGACGCTCATTGTCACGAATGTTTATAAATTAATAATTTATTAATTATTAGGAAACTCACAAAATAATGAACTTTTAATAGAGAGACTTATAATAAAGAACTTTTTGACTCATTGTCAGTACAACACGCTCTACTTGAGAAGTGATACGGTTATTATCGGACATAAACCTGTATATATAAATAGTGCAATGCAATTCTCACGTAAAATAAGACTATGGACACACGCCTTTTATTGGTGCGTATTGAAATTTCAAATCCATAACTTGTTTTATCGAAATTACTTACGTCTTATATCCTATTTGTACCCGTCAGAAATGCTTAATTTTTTTTTCATTATCTCTACCATCTCGCTCTTATGTGTGTACTTTTATATATGTAAAGGGCTGGTGTTTCTCTCCACTGATTTTGACCATGTAAAACATTATCATTGGTTGTAATAGTACACAAAGTTTTTTGTACATGAAGCAATAAGAATATTTCAAAACGTCAAAAATATAAAATAAATTACCCTAATTGTTATCTTTGCAATAAAAAGACTAGTAATCTTTTACTAACGTTTTTCTAAACGTGTTCGACTATTGGAATTTTCTGATATTCAATAACATTAAAACAAACACTGAATTTGAACTTTAAATTTCAAGTTTGGAACACTGATATTTTGAATCCGTGTTTGAACTTTGTTCTTTTTTTTAAGTTTTCACCGACGCAATCAATTATTTTAGAAATAGAGAATTTTCAAGTGGTTATCTGATTTTTGGTAAAAATATTAAGTTAATACATATAGTTTGGAATTTTTCTTATGCTAAAAAGAAAACGATAATATACATTTACTGCTATTCGAGCTTTGTTTGTTTGTTTATGTGTGTGTGTGTGTGTGTGTGTGTGTAATATATATAAATTATATATTAATTTATTAAAGTCGGATATATATATATATATATACACACACAATATATATATATATATATGTATATATATACACACATATATATACAAACACTTTCTCGTAGAATTTGCTTCTTATAATATACATTATCTTTTTTGAATTAATAAAAAATAAATGTATTTAGTATATTTCACATATCAATCGGACACACACACGCACATACACTCTTTCTTTCTCCCTTTCTCTGTAGATAGACTAGATTAAAAATATGTTTTTAGTTGTTTTTCTCAATATCAAGAAATACATGTATCAATTTTCATTCTCTAATATAAAAAGAATAATATAATCTTGTAAATCAATTTTTCTACAAAAGAACATTTTTTTAAAAATTAATATTATGTTCAAGACATATTGTGAGTACTCTCAAATATCTCTGATAGATCGTGAGTACAAGTACGACTAATCTTACCCCAATCGATTATTCACATCTCACTTTCAGATAATATCGTCGTTTAACGACGCACAGTTAGTAAGATACACTACACGGTGCAATGAGACGCAAAGAGAAAGAAAAACAACACCAATCATTACTAATTCTTACATGCTTTTGTCGTTTCTCCATATATCACCGTAATGCGCGATCGCACGGGATGGTACGGAGCGGATTACCTAAATTACACTTGACAGTTATTCTGGGCTAGGTACAGTTTGTTGTTGTTGTTGTTGTTGGCTATCCTCGTCTTTGACAACTTCGGCCTGCATAGCCTTCGTCAGGACATTAGCATCTTTCAACGATATTACTTGAAGAACTTGATGTTCTCCTGCATTTATCATAGTCATAGGATGGCCTTGTATAGCAACAGCTTCAATGGTTGTATCGCCGTTTCCTGGCTCGACTTTGGGTACTTGAACCATCGGCGTTACTACCTGCATCGTGCCGTCGCTCTGGATATTGGCCACCATAGTTTGATACATACTGCCAGACACTGGCACAGTGATCACTCCTGAGACCGAGACTGGATATCCTGAAACAAACACATAATAACCGTCCTACGTCCTGTCGTCAAAACACACAACTTGACCTGGATATTATAAAATATTTAAAAAACGGTAAAAAAAATATAGAAACCAATAAACAAATATCTCAATTATACTCACAGTGCGACAATGTCAAGAAGCTTGCAAAGCTAAAATCTAACCAAAACATCTATGTATGATTGAGTCTTGTCTTGTTCGCACTATGTATTTTTTTGATAAATTAAGTATAACGATCAAACTACTAATTACACATGTATGTAGTTGAAGATAATTTATCAAAGTATTAATCTTTAACTGACATGATGCGTCCCTCGGATTGCTGAGTCTAATTATTAAAAAAAAAAAGAATATTTAGGAAAAAGTGTTTTTATAACTGTTATTAAACAGAAAGATAAATGTGTTTGTAGAAAGAATCAGAGTTCCAGGTAGAACAGACGATCAAAAAAATGACCGTCTCTCTGCGAGAGACTGTTTCACATCAGTTAAAAGTTGAAATAGGTATACATATTTTGTACATAGTAACAATTTGAAAATGCAAAAGTAATATTAGATGGTTAAGTATATTATGAAAAGAATCAAATATACTTGCTATAATTTAATAATTTTCTTGCACACTTCTTTAAATCTTATCGCAATACAAAAAAAAGAACGGTCTGTTTAAGAAAAATCCAAGGTGTTTATATAAATGACAGTGAGCGTTTAAGCTGTTTACAAAACTTTAAAACTTTGATCACACAACATTCCATATGTAAAAATTTCCAAAAAGCATACACTTCAACATCGATGCGTTATTTGTCTTAAGCAGCTTAAACACAGACTGCTAAAACGTAATGTGTATATATAAAATAATAAAACAAATCAACCAAAAATACTCTATGTACAGCAAGTTTATTTCTTTTTTTATTTAGAGACGATATACCAATCATCAATAATAACGACAACTGGTTGCAGAACAATTCCTTTCGTGACCGTGACATTTCTGACGATTTATTGAATTGAAAATTTTAAGAATCCGGAGGCGATATGTTCTATTAACGATATCATCATTAGAACATCAAGGATCTTTCACACATTTGTTACAAAATTTGCACGATTTTCGATTACATATTGAATATAGAAGTTTTGTTTTAGATTGAAATTTTACGAGATATAAAGAAGAAAATGTTTAAGCTTGTCAGACTTTTCATAATTTTCCAAGTACCCGAGAAAGAAAGAAAGAAAGAAAGAAAGAAAGAAAGAGAGAGAGAGAGAGAGAGAGAGAGAGAGAGAGAGAGAGAGAGAGAGAGAATCATTAAAAATAAGAATTCTTTTTACATGCACAATTTATAAATTACAGATAATATACGTATAAACGCATGTGTTAAAAATTTATATCTTTCTATATTCTATAGTCTATTTTACGTCGTTGTAAAGCTTTCTTGACATCTACAGACGATACATGTTACAAAATTGAAAATGTATCTTTCGACTAATACTTATATACACTTCTATATCATATAAAAAGGCGCCATGGATTCTTAAAGATGAAGACTTCAAATAAAGCTGTGCAATAGCTCCATTTGTATATAAAAACTATTGTATATACAATAATACAAATACATAAACTAATTCAAATCTACTTCATATAATACGAAGTAATAATATAACACATACAGACATGATTTCTGATTGGAGCATAGAAAACAGCATGCAATTCGAGGATTAAGACCAGTATATATTTAATCACTTTATTATTATTTTTTTTTTTTTATATAATTTGATACGATTATTTCATCTAACCATGCGTTGTTTTAATGTAAACACAAAAAAGAATCATTATTATTTGTGATAAGTCAAGTCTATTGAAAAGTCAAATCTGTGACAAAAGTTGATATAATGACGACAAATCTTGCACAATCTGTTGAATACAAATTTGATGACATTTTGACAGCAGAAACCGAACAAATCTGTCAAAGTTATAATGTTATTTTACAGCAATTCTTTACAAGAATTGTGACAGATCTGCAAGAGGGGATTTATAATATTAGTGAATCTGTTGACACATTGACTTTCTCTTACAGATAGTCCCTGATGTATTGCGAGATTCTGCTCGGCTACTTTGTTCGTAAATTATTAGCAATGTGAGTACTCTAATGACATTATAATTAGTATAAAATAATTATATATAATATAATAAATATAATTGATTTATAATTTGTTATGTAATTTATTATTAATAATGCTGATTTACACTTGAACCGAACGCAAATATTATTTAAATATGAAGAAAAGTATATCGAATAGTGTGTGTAGTGTTTCTCATTATTTTTTCACTATTAATCTTCAAAAAAACTCATTTCGGAATTTGCTAATTTTACAGTCACATAGTGCATAAATGTTTCGAAATAAAGCACGAATTATGCCAGTAACAGTTGATTTAATAAGATGAAGATTATATGTGCGTGCGTGTGCGTGTGTGTATATATGTGAGAAACGGTGTACAGCATTAGATACAGTCAAGTTTTACAGAAACAGAAGAGCAGAAAAAAATTTAGTTTGCAATAAATAAGAGAATATTATCAAAGTAGCTATATTTTTGAAATCATTTTATTTCATTGTTTTTAAATCCTCATGTGATAAAAGATAAAATATGTCAAGTCTTATCACAAGTTCGAATTATCTGGCATCTTCAACTTGTTTATCAAGTTGTTCAACAAAACGCACTTATTATTAGTTTAGGTTAACCGATCAACCGTTCAATCATACCGGTTTTAATCCTTGTTGCAACTTAACGAAAAAAAAACAAAAATCTTCAGCTAATGAAAAAATCACTGCTCGAGTAGCTCCTGGCCGGCGACGGTGCAGAGCCTATAGAAAACTGGTTTACCGTGTCCATCTTCTCCAGTGAGGATGATTTGGCCATCTTGACCTAATGTCGCTTCCGTAACAGTGTTCAGATCAACGGCCACACTACCGTCGGTGCTACCAGCTACTTCCGCTAGTGCTTGTACATCTCCTTGACTCGTGTGAATCTGTCAATCATAAGCAGAACATGTATCTGTCTTTTATTACACGATTAACACATTGTTGACCGGTCACGAATAAACTCGTGTCGTCATGCCAAAACGTTGCTAACCGGCCACGAGTAAACTCGTGATCGGTGTGCCTTTGTTTCGCGTCAGCTTCGTTCAAACTCTGAGAAAAACTGCCGGTCAACAATGTGTTGATATCAAGAGGCACGGTAGTGTCTCGCACCAAGTAAATACATTGTACACACTGATTCTGCCAAAACAATTTCTTGAATTTATTGGTTTTTCTCAAAATAAAAATTTACATAAAATTCTTAATAATGATAATAAGGCTCAAAAAAGATAAACTAAATAACAAGCTTTTGTACTTTTGATTTTTGTAACAGTGCTGAAGGTGATCAATATTAAATACTGATCGAAACGTCCACGTCAAAAAAAGCATCGCCTTTTTATTGTGTTAAATTTGAAATCCACCTTCACCCAGGACTAGGGGCTCTTTGGTTTCAAGCTTGTTGTTTAGTTTACATAAAATTCGTAAGTTATGTGAACAGATAAATGTTACAAAAGAAGACTTACTGTAGCTACTCCTTGAACCTGGGCTGTCGTACCATCCGGTAAGGTAATTATTGGTGTACTAGGATCCACTTGTATAATAGAAACTGTACCATCAGGATTGGTTATTGTCTGCAATACAGTTGTTGGATATTGGGCCGTCATCTGTCAAATTGTAATTATGTCATATTAATTTCCTGCTATTACATCAGAGAGCCACATTCCAAAATTTTAATTTTGAAATATTAATCGCACGGAAGCCAAAAAAGAATACTAAATAAAAACTATAAAAAATAAAAACAAATTTCTATTATTTAATTAAACTGATTGGTTTCTGTTATTAAATAATAGAAACCAATCAGTTTAAAAAGTAATTATTGATATATGTAAATAGATTAATATTATTAATTTTATTAAATTGAACAAAATTTTAGAATGCAGCTTCAACTTAAATTTAAGGTAAATTACTTAATAAAATATTTCAGCATATAGCATTATTATTTATTTAACATAACTTATGTTTGTTAAGTATAAAATCTAATGTGTAAATAAAATAACAGAAAAAATATATCTCTTCAACTCAAATAAGGGAAACTAAACGTGTCAATCATGCTCTTTCAAACAGCATATCTTTTTAACTTATCCTTTTGTATATGATTTTGAAAACCAAGTAACAAAAAATTATTTTTTTAAAAAAAAGCTCGAAATAAAAGATACAATCGTGCGAGTCAATTTAATTTGCTCATGCACTTATATGTATTTAACTCTATTTTAAGCTCTAATTTTATTTCATGTACTCCATCCACTCCCACCTGAGTGGCAGTGGCAAGAGCTGAGGGAGATGTGGCAATGATTTGTGCCGGTGAAGAGTTTCCCTTAGATGATTCCGTGCTGTTGAGACGAACAACTCCCACCGTCTGTTGCGACTGTCCTCCATTTTGTCCTTGATTTGACGAGTGTGATGAATGCGAAGGGTGCGACGACGAATGAGCCGTTGCTTGTATCAAAACATTAGACTTGTCATCTTCTTCGTTAAACGCTGGCAAAAGATCTTCTCTTCCATGGAATTTATAACAATTTATTACAATTTGCCGCAATGCGTGAGTCCATGAGATCTGAAATTAATTACAATATTATTTTTATTGTATGTGTGATAGAAAATAAGTGACAATGTAATATAAGAGAAATAACAATTGTTTCACATACCTTTTGCTTTTCATCATCTGATCGCGCATCCATTCGGACATTAGCCCAAGGCAACTCTTTGGGCCACCAAGGAGGCCGTGTGCTATCTCTTCCCCAACCAGGCTTGCCACGGCCCGTAGAATACTTAAGCATTAATGGGATAAACGCCCTAAGTTGTGCCTGTGTCATTTTCTCTACTGGAGTCGGTATACCGTCAATTATCAACGGCGGTAATTCATATAGAGATGGATCATCCTGCGTAGGTGGCGGTGCTTGTTGGGCAAGTGCAGTTTCGAGTTCTTCCATAATAACGTTCCTTAGATTTTTAACTACATCCTCTAATGGTTTCGCCCCGAACACTTTGTAACTACTATTTGGTTTGCCTGGTGTAGCTACTAACACAACTGCTTGTTGTCCGACTCGTGTTGCATATTCATCAATGGTTTGCTGCGAAATAGATTGATACATACATATATAAATATACACATATATGTGTATATAAATATACACAAATATTGTTCTAAACTTCCAGGATAAGTATATTTTGTCACAGTAGTATGACTATTTACTTACTCTAAGTTTTCTTAGAAGTCTATTCTGCTGTCTTTTTCTGACGCTAGGATTAGTCTCAAAACTGTGAGGTCGTTTCCGCTTCTTAGCTGACACAATGGCTGCAGCGGCAGCTACACCAACAGGTCCTAAATTGTTTTTTATAGAAAAATAATTAAATGCTATAAGTTTAGTCTTTTTATGTATTAATCTAACAAAAACCAAACAAAGCAAGCAAAACGATAATACAATCATTGTATTATTCGATAATACAAAAACTACCAATATAAAATATTTGTGTATAAAATAAACTTTTATTTTGACAAATTATATTGATATATCAGAATAATTTAGTCAGTGTATAATATACAATATATTTATATATTGACTAAATTATCTTGATTATGTCAGAAGCATAAATGTGTTTAAAGCAAGAATATACAAGCAATAAAACATTAAAAAGAAAATAAAATATTCTTTTGTGGAAAATAAAGACATTAAAATAAGAAAAAATAAAAAAGAAAAGCAACCAAAAAAACAATGAAAAATCACCATTACTCTTTTTGAATTGCCAACCTGCAGCAGCGAGTTGGGCTGTTACGTCGTCATCCATAGCAGCCGTAAGAAGATCTCCTTCTTCATAAGTCTCTGATTCACTACTGGGATCATCATCGTCATCATCTGAGATTCTGTCCATAGTACTGGTCTCTGCATTAGGCAGAGACATCTTTTTATCTTCGTCCTCCGTCTTGATATTTTGTATATTGCAAATATAGGATACAAATCACTCCTTAGATAGGTATGTCAAAAGAGACAGTATCTTGTGGCAGTATCAATTTCTTCTACATCACCTTATCCTAATATAATAAAATATCATTTTTCAGTAAACTGCAAAATAATCCATTGTCAGACATAAAAATATATATGCGCGCGTGCGCACACAAACATGCACACACAATTTTTAATATCATCACACACATATCATTATTAATTCAGAAGACTATGCAGAGATATAAATAATCAATATCTTCTCTTTGGTTTTACATTTATAATAATTGTTATCTCAGTTCATATCCTACAAAAAGAACAAATATTAAAAATTAAATAGACTTACATAAATATTGTATAAATATTCTTCCATTAATTATTTATATTTAAAAATTTTTTATACTCTTTAAATACATCATATTAAATTGTAAAAATACAAACAAATGGAAACACAGTATGACTTAATGGGAAATCATAAATAATTCTATTTATTGTACATATAAATGTTTGTATGTGTATCCTCTATTGAAGGAAAAAAATAACTGAAATCTCAAAGAAGATAAAAAAAAAAGCAGATTGTTTAATATTGGAATTAAAAACAGAAGGAAATTTGTATGTACATTTTGCACAACTGACGATTGAATAGTTTACGTCTGCAAGTGAGAAGATATCTCTTGCAGGGAAACTTTCCGCGATACATCCTCCTGGTAGAAGTCGGGCTCGCATTACTCAAGCGACCGTGTGGCGACCGAGAACACGCGCATTCTCACACCGCACGTATATATCACCGCAAACTAATCAGAACGGGAACAACGAGATCGTTGTCACCGTTGTCGTTGTCGTCGTCGTCGTCATCGTCGATGACGGCGGCGGCGACGGCCGCCGCGTCTTTCATCGACTTGGTGACATTCCGCGTGTTGAGTTGACAAACGGATAGACGACAACAAGACAACGCGTGATAAAGAACGCGCGCGTAAGGGGCGGAGAGAACGGAATGGAACGGTGAGGCAGACGGAGAGGGAGACGGGGGATATGCGCGTTTATTCGGGACGATACTTTGGGGGGGCAATGAAAATGCGCAGGGCACACGCAAAAGAGACCACCTCCGGGTAGCCGCGGAGCTGCTCATGACGACTGCTCGGTAACGCGAAGCCGTCGGAGCAGGCCCAGTGAAAATCGCGAGTTGCGTACGCACCTTGGTGTGTCCCGTGGAGTGGATCAGAGAGGGCTCAGGGCTCTTCGCGTACGCGGGGAGGCAGCCGCCTCGGCTACGCTCTCACACCACGCCCCGTACTCGCGGCCGCGATCGCGCTTATCATCACCGGACCGATCTAGCGTGAGCGATCGCGGCACTCTTGTCGGCGCGTTTATCTCAGGATGTGTGACGCGCGACAACGGTAGCCGCCATGGCCGGTATTCGGCGGCAGGCGTATCGATCGGCACCGAGCAAGCCTCCATCACCACCACAACAAACGCGACCACGGCCGGCCATCTTGGGCGAGTCTGCGCGATGCACGCCCGCCCGAGCAGACGATGCGAAATTGCTGCGATTTCGCGAACGTGCCGGACATCGCGCACGACCGACTCCGATCGGTGATTGCTTATGCGCCAAGTTCGCACTGCTATTGTGTTATTACTTACCTTTTTCCCGTAGAAATCCGCGAACGATAACAGCGATGCGAGAGAACGCCAACGCCATATACACATACACAAGTCTAGAGTAGCGCGATTGGCGGGAATCGTTAGGGCACGCGTTATGGCGGACAGCGTAGGACTGCCGCCATTGGTCGGCAAGACACGTGACTACCGTTCGCGGCTCGACTGATATAAATGTCGGAGACAGACATAACCTGTAATGCTTCTTCTTAAAGTAAGAACTTGATAAGAAATCTCAATGCTGTTCAGATAGAAGATTCTTCAACCGAAAGAGAAAAGACCAGAAAAAAACAACTTGGAAACATTGCAGCAGGTTTTTCGTTATTTCTGGCATTTTGGTGAGGGTTTCATTAGTTGATGTCTATGATCATGACTGTTACATTACATATTCAAAAGTGCGTCATTCACAAAAATGTGCTAGTGTTGCGTATTTATGTTTAACACAAATTGTTTCAGTTTTGCATTGCGTGTCACTGTTTTCACATTTTTTGTCGCATTCTTAATATCAAGCAAGTAAAAGATTATTATCTAGTAATGTAGGTAAGAATTCAACTTTAAATTTTATTTAAAAAATTCTAATCTTATTAAGGAAATCAATTTTATTTGTTTCTGTTTATATATTAGAGAATTATGTTGATTTGTACTTTTTTTTATAAGAGACAAATGAGATTGATGAAAACCAGTACATACGCATATATATTTAGCATAGTTTATTTTAATTTTAATTACATTATAGACTTAACAAAGTTTATATTTACTTATATATTTATACTCTAAGATATACACAAGAAAAAATTAGTACAAAGATAAAAAATCCATCACAGGCATATATTATACTATTGAATTACTTTATAATTGGTTTACTATTATTTTATATTTGATTTTCAATTACTAAACAAATATTAGAATATATTATCTATTTTTATCTTGTTTTTGAAGGTCTAAAAGCATAACACTGGTTTATTGCATAATACAAAAATATTAGTATGACCAAATATGTGTTATAAAATGATGTAGTTTATGTATACATATATCACACACACACACACACACACTATATATATGTGATAAAAATACATTATAAATTTTATATTGTGCAAATAATTGATTGAATTGTTTGAAACTTAAATTATGTGAAGTTTTTTTCCACTTGTCTCTCCATTTCTGTATTATTTTAAGTGTACAAATATATCATTTTAATATTAAAAGATTCTTTTTCAATTAACATATTGACTTTTTCATTTCTTCATACAATAAAGAATGTGTATTACAAACACATTTAGAATTATATCTGCAGATTTTTCTAGTGAAACTGTCATTTTTAAAGCACACATTGCTTGATATAAAAATAACATTCAAAAGAAATATTCCTCAGTTTCTAAGCCCATGGCTTGTTTTTGTTACATAACTTTCCGTGCCAACCAGGATCGCATGTGCATGTGTTGTTTAGCTGGCAAGTTCCATGTTTACATGATCTTGAACATAGCCATCGTTGTGCTAAATGTCTGCCAATTTCGCAATGTTTCCCAGAAAAACCCTCTGGACACTGACATATGTTTTCTCCTTTGCATTTACCACCATTGAGACATGGAATCACGCATCTTGCTAACAAAAAGAGAACCAGTGCAATGTTACTTATTATTTTACATTACAATATTATAAAATACTTTAAAATATATGTTGTTTATACTCACAAAGTTCACAGTGCAGGCCCAAATAACCTTTTGGACATTTGCAAATATTTTTTTTTACGCATTTTCCTCCATTTTCACATCTTGGTGAACACAAACCTTTAACGAAAATTGTTCAATATGTCAATTATAGCAGCAGAAAAACTTTTTTTAATCTCTTCACACTTTATAGAAAAAATGCTACAGATCAAAATGTTGATGGGAGTACGATTAGCCAGCACAACGGCAGCTACAAATGCACGTGGAAAAGTGTTGGATTCGATAATAAGAGTCGATCATGCTGGAGAGTTGGGAGCTGATAGAATCTATGCCGGACAAATGGCTGTGCTAGGTAATAATTGTTCGACAGTGAACTATGAATTAACAAATATTATTTAGTCTGATAATTTCATGTAAAAATTATAGGCAGAACACAGATTGGACCGACTATACAATGTATGTGGAATCAAGAAAAACGACATCGCGCTAAATTTGAAGAGTTCATTTGCAAGTATCGCGTCAGACCAACCGTTCTCATCCCTTTGTGGAACGTTGTTGGCTTTGCCCTAGGCGCCGGTACTGCCTTTATGGGCGAGAAAGCGGCCATGGCGTGCACCGTAGCTGTAGAGACCGTGATTGTCGAGCACTATAACGACCAGCTGCGCATGTTGATGGAAAACAAAAATGTGGACGATGAGATACTTGAAACTATCAAGAAGTTTCGCGATGAGGAACAAGAGCATCACGATACGGGCATTGATCACGGCGCCGAACAAGCGCCGTTTTACCAGGCTCTAACAAACGTAATTAAATTTGGCTGTAAGACGGCTATATCTATTTCTAAGGTGATATGATTACTTCTCTCTCTTAATTAAAAGTGCAATCGTAGCTTATATAAAAAAATCGCGTAAGTTATGTATAAGAACATGTAAAGATACAAATCTATTTAATAGTACAAAGTTTAGATTTGTGTGTATTAGTAGTACCTTAAAACAAAGTATAGAAAACAGATAAAAATTTGAAAATTGTTAAATACCTCCTTCGCAATACGGTCCTTGATACCCTGGCGGGCATGAACAGACACCTGGCGCAGTGCAATTTCCTCCGTTCAAACAACTTGGATAGCACAAAGCTTTTTTACAATGAGGTGGTCCTAGATAGCCGTCTGGACACGGACCAGAATTAGGCTCTACAAAAAGTAAGACTGAAGTTAAAAGAAGGCGCACTGTATTTTCTCTCTCTCTCTCTTTCTCCCTCTCTCTCTCTCTCTCTCTGTGTGTGTGTGGGTGTGGGTGTGTGTGGGTGTGTGTGTGTGGGTGGATAGGTAGGTGTAGGTGTGTGTGTGTAGAATAAACATTTAAGTATCTTCATATACAATTAAAAATAAAAATCGTGTGCGTTTCGATATCAGATAAGATACTATTGATACATCTAATTTGATGCGGATTTAATTACTTTTTTGAAAACCATGTGACATATTTGTTATTAATAATATAAATAATATAAATATTAAAATCAAATAATAAAAGTTTGTTCTTTATATTGTTGTTTATAATATATACAAACTCTACACACACACACACACACACACACACATACATACATATCTACATGTATATTTAACATATAGTTATATATATTTAGCTTCTAAAACCCATCATTATTTTCAATACAACCAATCGACTCTTTATTTATTTAATTTTTTTTTACGCAGCGTTTTGTATGCTAGAAAACTAAGAATTTCCTCATAATGGTCCTCCTCAAGCCACAAAGCAGCTTTTTAACGACTTAACCCACGGAACGGCGATTCGAAACGCCATCATACGATTTATCGGACCCTTCACTTTGCGGATAATCTTTTTTGCTTTGCCAAGGTAATCTTTTCTTAGAAAATATCAAAATGAGTTCTAACGACGGGTACATGCCACGGCTGTCAATTAAATAATAAAAAGAAGAAAGGCAATCGGAACGTAAACTCGGAATCAGATTTTACGAGCGTTGCTACGTTTTCCACTAACAACTTGGAACGACTTGTGACGACTATATCAATATAAATAAAATATTTCCCTTATAGACCATGTACGAAAACTAGCTATTTGTCTCGCATTATTCTCGCGACGGCACAATACCGTCGATAAGAGACCAAGATTCCGATTGCCTCTCTCGTACTAAATCAAGAGCATGCAACACAAATTAGGCGATGAATTACTGCTGATACAGAACTGTATATATAAGTGAAGATGTGTTGATCGTGGGCGCGACTGACGGACTCACCGCGCGCGTTGCATTCTTTTCGCAAGTTTAACTCGATCGGCGTACGTTCGAGGGGTTTTCTTTTCCGCGTTTCGATCATCAAAGCAATCCCAAATTCCGCTATTCCCGAATTGCCTGTGCAAGGTAGCAGAATGCTAAATTCTGTAACGTAAAAGCAAACATAAGATCATTATCATCGCGTGTCGACACGTCACAATCGCCAATCTTTCGCAGTATATCTTGTATATACGACTCATTATAAACATTATTTGAAAGTTTACGCTACGTAGAAAGATATCTTTCCAACGTTTCGCATATTGGTTATTATACTTTTATGTAATGAATTATTCTTAAAAAAATATATACGTCAAAGTTTTTACCTTTTGGTTGTTTAGGCACTCGACCCTCTTTTTTTATCGTTATCGTCGGAGTTTTTAAAATAGTTTCGTCATACGATTTTAAACGAAAAAAGTTGTAAAAATATTTCTTCGCTCCTGACTTCCATGTAAAATTGACATGTGATACTTCATTAGGGATTATGGGCAATTTATTCTCTAATTCCGGATCGAGAAGATGCTCCAGTACTCTACCATTTGAGATGACGTATATCTCCAAATCCAGACCTATGTTAGGCATCATGTAAACGGAGAGGGGCAACTTCAGAGCACCCCGGACAACCAAATCTGTTGAAACAATTTTGGAACAATTTTGAAACAATTTTGTGCGCGGAATGCTAGCAGAAATCGGACAGGATTTTAACAATGTAACACAGCGGATTAACAGTACCAAAACCGACCAGGATCTGCCGTTCCATTTAAATACATTGAAATATAAAATAATACGACAGATCTTACTCGATCTCCGCTGTCAATCCGCTGTCAAGTATCTCGGCTAAATTACGAGCATAATGCAAACACAGTTGATGCCGTATCTGCCAGACTATCTGCTTTAGCTTGCCGGGACATGTTGATGTTTGCCAATCTTGTCACTGTCAGTGATCGTCAATGTGCTAAATATTTTGCCAATGATCGTAAAGACCAACATTTTGCTTGTGCCGGGACATTAATGTTTCGACTAATCTTATCAATCAGTGATTTTATTCTACCGCTAAATGTTTTTATTTGTTGTTTGCTTATCCACATGGAAAGGTCGTCAGACGGTCTCGAGCCGGCATTCCCAGAGCGGTGCTGATGCCGGGTGTGCGTTCCGTCCAGGAGCAGAATCAGCGCCGCCGTCGTCGCGACTAGAACGACCGGAATCGAATGCATGATAATTGTGCCACCGTTTAGTACAGCAGCCGCCAGGTGTTGCGCACACACTACCAAGCGAGAAATTCGTCTCTTTTTTCCTGCTAGAGAGGTTCCTTGAAAATTTAACGTAAATGCAATACAGGACGTCTCTGAGTCGCTTCTGAGTTTAACGTGCGACGTGCGTGCAACGTGATTCAACACGCAAAATCGAGAATTTCACGGCACGTCTAGTTGCGCGTCTCCGAAGGGAATCCTGGCCCCGGCGTGATTGGAAGAAGAAGAACGATGCACACGAAAAAGTAAAGAAGCGTGATCCCGCGGTGATTTCAACGAGCGGTTATCTACTCCTTCGCTCGGTAAAACAGAAAACTAATACAAGGACTGATTCGCACTTTTGTTCGCAAACAACGCACTACACATTTGAATCGCGTTGCTTCGACTGACTAACTTACGCAACTAACTAACTCACTGACTGACTTTCAATCAGAGTGGTAGGCTCCCGGCCAGCCAGACCGAATGGCGAGACCTCTCTTTAGAGGAAAGGAAGCGAGAAAGAAATTGCGCAGACGAAGAACGCGGAGCATACCAGAGCGAGAGTCCGGAATAAAGTTGCATGCACAACAAAATCCAAATATCCAATAAATATAACGATATATAAATATATATCGTTTAAATTCTTATAATTTAAATTTTATTTAGTTTTTTTCATCTTTTAATTGTTTTTATAATTCACTTTAAATTAATTAAGTAGTTTTTTAAATTAAAATGAATTACATTTAAATCTCGTTTTTCTTATACTTATTACCGTAGCGAATGACGATACTGTCATAAAATTCATAATTTACGTTTTATTTGTGTGTATAATTTATATTAGGAACATTTGCGATATACGAGAGGCAAAACATTTCCACCGTTTTCTCGATATTTTGATAACAAAGTTTGCATTCATTGATAATTGGAAAAATAATTGGATCATATCTATTTCCAGCATGCGTTCCGCATGCCGCGGAAACAAGTCACAGGCTGTGACTTACGACAAATTTTTAAAATATTTTAAACTCAATGAAATAGTCGATAATAGAATTCGTTATTGATTAGTATCGATGAACGAGTTACTTAACACAAGCAGTCCATTGTTATCACGTGTGTAGTAGAGATTTCCGTGTCTTCTATCTTTCATTATCCTCTTTCTTAATTTTCTTTTTTTCTTTTAATGCACATATATACGCTGTGCACATACAGCCATCCTGGAGAGATGACAAAAAAAAAACATTCGTCTGATATATAATCCTATTATCGATCACATCAACTAAATTTTATGTTTAGTTGGTAAGATACTGAATCACTTTCTCAAGAAGATAAAACTGTTCTCAAACAAATCTCGATAAATAAGAATATATTGTTGTTTCTTTTATAGATTTCTTTTTATTTTCTTTTTTTTATTGACAATGGGAGTTATGGAGACAAATATCAGGATGAGCATTAATGCGATTGTTTGTGAAAATGAATAACTTAAAGATATATATATATATATATATATATATATATATATATATATATATATATATATATATTATATATATATATATATATATATATATATATATATATATAATATATATATTATATATATTAGTCGCGAGTAATTATCCTACAATGATTAAATTTTAGTACTCGCTGTTTAACGAGAAATGTGAAAAATTTACACAAGGTGATCCATCTGATCGCGCGATAACTTAACAGTTACAACTGCGTGCGAATGAAATGTTTGCGATGAAAATTAGGCCTTTCATGCCTTGATCCATAACGAGTTCAAATTTTGATTCAAAGCGAATGGAGCACCCTGCATATTTATTCGTGTTTCTAAACTCTGCAGTTTTTTTCACACTCTCCCTTTTGTAAAAAAATTATTTAAAATTATAACGCCTACGCAAGAATGCGCGTTCTTTCTCTTTCTTTCTATAGCTGCAATGTAATATAAATGGCGAAAAGAATCGGCAGGCAGAACATCGGTAATATTAAGATAACATACAATAGAAGATTCGCACGGTAAAGCGGATACACATTAAACGAAGTACTTCATCTTGTCTGTGTAAACTCTTTTTATAGCAATCGTAATAAATCAATAAATATCAAAATTGGTAAGTTCAAAGATTATAATGAGCTTGTTAGCATTGTTTATACTTTTTGCATTTTACTTCGTTTTTCTTTCCTCACTTAACTATAAGTGCATGTTTTATTCTAAATGCAAACATTACAAAAACGCATAAGCAACACGAACAGACTCAAAAAATCTACTGCTATGTATATCTTTATTTTTCTCTTACTATTATTTAAAAATATAATATACCGTATAATATTATAATAGACAAAGTGTGCGCGATCGATTAAGTTAATAGATTAAACACTTCTTATATGTATATTAAGAAATAATTGAGATTCAAAAAACAATTTGCTATAAAAAGAGTCAAGACTTTGCATTTCTGGAAATATCATGCATAAATGCTCATTGTACGCGATTAACACTAATAATAATAAGTCACAAATTTTTTTTTGGAATATCAAGCAGTGTACATGGTACTAGATATTTTTCCGTCAAAATAAGAGAAATGCTTCAAGAATCCAATCAAAAAACAGCTGCCGCAAAACAAAACAACACTTTTATTATTTAGATATTACTGTATAATAAACCGTAAGTAATTCTTTTTACACAAAGTATAAAATTATAAAAGACTACAAAAGAGAACGTTGCAATAGTATTAAAATACGATGATGTGAACTGCAAAAAAAGTACTGGAAGTTTTTGTGTGTAAATATATATAACATTAGACCTTAATGTGTTCAACTGATGATTCAACGTGCGGGATGAAATTAATCTCGCTACATCTTGCTAAATATTGTAGCTGGCATAATACAAAAATACTCTAAAAATGTAAACGCACTCGTGTTTGTAACTTATATATGTGACTTGGACATCGAGATTTTTATCGAAACAATAGCTACTTGCAATATTAATTTTGTCTTCATTTACTGGTGATCATACGCGAAAGTATATAATTAAGGTTTCATTAGATAAAATAAGAGTAAACAATCATACTAGTTGATTTGGCGATATCAGAATGTCCCAAAAATACTCAAATGACATGTTTTTCCGCAATATTAACATTCAGTAGGTTTTATATATAATTATGTATGTATGTGTGTGTGTGTGTGTGTGTGTGTATTATATATATATATAATACACTAATGTAATAAACCAAGTGAATAGGAACAATTTTTATAAACAATTGATGTTTGTTTATCTCGTAGTTTTTAGCATTACAACCGCTTAGAGAAAGTTACATTCAAATTGATTTCAATGTCAATGTACAACATTATATATAAAAGATGCTAATATAAAAACGCTTATTAGTTACTGCGACAAGTTCACATTACTTACATAAATATAAAGAAGTCTTTTCGAATCACGTGACGTCCAAGTCACTTGTACAGGATGTTCGGCAAAAAAGACCCTAACAAATATCTTTCAATCACGTTAGTAAATACTTCACTTGATCTAATGACTATTTCTTACAAGAAAATTTTTCATGAAGAAAGAATGTGACTATAATTCTGTATCCATCTGGTCAAATGAGATATCTTATTATCATTTAAAAAGTATTATACTTCGAGTGTACTTAGTAATTATTATACATTTTGTACCTATCTTTGTTTTCTCTTTGTACCTGACATTTGCTCGCGACACTTTTGCAGACAACCTGTACAGCGCATTTTGACTATCTTAATTTAACGGATTTTCTGAACAAATTGTACAAATTGTACTTAAAGATTTAAACAAATGTTAACATCTCATACACTAAGTAATAATAATAATTATTATTATAGTTGCTCTGCTATAATCGTCGCGTTCTTTCTAAGAATTATTCACTATAAATTATAAAGTATATTTAATACATATATATATATGTGTACACATATATATATCTACAGATTAAATTATATATATATAGTATTTTCTTACTAAATTAAAATAAAAATTACCAAAAAAAGCAAAGTAAAAACTTTTATAAAAATAAAAAGATTTTCATCAAAGCATGTTTCACGTACAAAAGCAACAATTACTTAGAGGCCTTGCAAGTTTTTGTGTTATCTACTATAGTGCACATATACAATCTTTTCTTTTTTATATATATTATTTTATATATATATATATATATATCTTTCTCTCTTTCTCTCTTTCTCTCTCTCTCTCTCTGTCATTATCTTTTGTTTTTGCACATTTCTTATTCGCGCGTATACACGTCCCACGCAAGTATATGTGTTTGTTAATGAAAAAATGTAAGTGCATGATATAATTGTGGACTATTATTTTTCCACTCATATAGATTTGGCCTTCTTTCGGCAGAGTAAAAAATCGATTGCGGCTAAAGATTCTTAAAGAACAACCGTCACATTAGAAGATTAATGTTAAAATCAGTCGAAGCCAGATTGCGACACTGTTTCTACATAGACTTATTTTCGAGATTGCATGTAACTAATACAACATTGTCTTATAACTGGTCACTTACTAACATCTTGGGCATTTTTGTTCAAACTAAATAATTGTATTAAAATTTCGACAAATTTGTTACAAACAATATAAGTGATTCTTCTATCTCTATTTTTAATAATAAAAATAATAAGGCAAACTATGCAAAATAGTAAAATATTCTTATAAATACTATTCTTATAAATAACTTCTAATTTCACGATATTGTTTCACTAAAACAACTAACGATAATTTTAATTAACGAATACACGTTTAAAGTTATCATTTAAAGTCCATTTAAAGTTACACAGTAGAGCAAGTATTTTCATAAATTATAGGCACTAGAATTTAACATATTTTAGATAAATATTAATAGTTACTCAAGAAACAAATGCAATATAAAAATTAACGCGCGCGCATTTATGTTGTAAGATACACAGAAAATATATGTGTATATATACATATATATATATATATATAGAAAATACTACACAGCATATGTGGAATATATTACATGCAATCTTAAAAATACTTGTGTTGCACAAATTTGGAATAACCAAATGCAATTCTCGCCACTAATCGAAGTGTCTTGCTCAACCTGGCTCTGTCAAGTAATTACGATCAATGCTAGAATAGTTTCTACGGTACTATTTCCATAAATAGCTTGCACGCTATGAAACACTTATAGTTTTTGGGTTTTATAATTGTAATAGAGAGCTTGACGCACAATAAGCATTTTTTTCATAGTGAAGTAAATATATAAAAAGAACAATAACAAAAACACAATTTTCATGTGCTAATCCTTAATATTCGTCAAGTAAAAAAAAAACAACAAACTTGTTAATAATGTTTCAGAAACTAAAAATCCATATTCAATTATTGCACATCGGAAATTTGCAGTATCTTAAATATAAAAAAAAAGAAAAAACAGTTTCTCTAAAAAGTATAAAACCCAAAACCAGAGATTCTAATTGGCAGTATAGTGTTGGACGTTGCGCCCAGCGCAAGGTGCATAGCAGAGCTGCCGCAAGTAGGCAAAAAGGATCGAGAGATCCTTAAGCCTAACGAGAGGACATTTTTTTTTATGTGGCTTTGATTAAGAAAGTTGCAGATGTTACACGTACGTGGCCATAGTACCAGTTGGAATAGGTGGTGTTTCTTCTGGTCTACCTTTAGGTCCATATTGCCCTATGAAAGACCCATCTTCTGTGAAGCGTCCTGAAACAAATTCCAAGGATTATTATATAAGATTTTATTGCATTATTATGCAGAGAGCAAATCTAGAGAGAATAAAATCCTATAATTATGTATTGCTTGTGTGCATATTGTAATATGATGCAACATTAATTTATACATGTGCATGCAATATATTATGCAATGTAATATGTTAATTTCAAAACTTTCGAAATTCAGATATAATTATTAAAAAGATATTTAGTAGACTTACCTTAGACTAGAGTAGCAAATGCGTGCGAATTTGGTTCTTGCTTAGGGTGTCGGCCATATTGATAAATAAAAGAACCATCTTCGTTCATGCCCTCTGTATCGAATCAAGCAATGAAGCAAATAAAACGTATAACAAAAAAACGCAGCAAATTAAAAATAAAATAATAATGGATCAAGCAAAAATATTATTTAAATAAAATTTAAATAGCTATAACTATATACTAACTATAACTGACTTGCTATAACTATATACTAACTATAACTAACAATTGTGACTGATGTCATGTATAAAAAACCTGAGTGTTAAGAAAACTTTTAATAAGTATGATATTTTTAATTGTTTACATTAAAACTTGAAAATCTTATACATGCTTTCTGTAAAAAGATTCGATCAAACTATAATATACATTGAATAATAATCCAATAATGCGTGCGATATATAATTAAAAGCTATTTTATTATCTTTTAATAATACATATGAGAAATGTTATTCCAAAACCAGCAAACTTTATTCGCGTTAATTTTGAGAATTAACGAAAAACTGTTCTGAACATATATGAACATATTGTGCCTAAAAAAATTATTTTTTTATCTATTCTGGTACATCTGTAAAATTTGGAGTCTATATGGAGTACATATTTAGACAGAATTAGCAAAACTTAATTTTGCAATAAATAGGACATTTGTAAAAAAAAAAAAAAGCAGTGAATATACAAAATCAAATGTACAATTTTAATATAAAAAGAGTATTCTGAAATGAAAATATGAAATTGTCTTTCTTTTAAAGGAACAAATAGAAACTTCAAGATGCACTTAAACTGCATTAAAGTTGTGAAAGACCAATTGAGGACGAGATGAGGTGAAGTCTATTCAATCGTAATTCTGTATAGATTTAGTGCAGTCGAAAAAGAATAGATCTTTTATGTCTATCGGTTAAAATAGAGATTGAAAGACTATTTTGCAATGTATGGACCGACAGTTTGCTAGTAATTATTAGTATTGCTAGTATTTATTCGTTTTCAAATGTTAATTTAAATAAAATTCTGTTTTAGCATGTATATTAATCACAGTGTAGATTGGAAAGTAAACTATACGTAGAATATAATAACAAAAATTTTAATAAGTAGAGAATATTGGTTTTGAAATAACACTGCATATACAAATGCATCTTTCAAATCGTGTATCATATAATATATATAAGTGAAAAACTCGTGCAGTTTCTAATACGCTAGTCATATTTTGAACGATATTCTTACTCAAGTTGAATAAAATGCTTATTACCAACCTGTATCTCCGTCACCGTACTCCGCCATAGAATCGGTATCAGATTCAGGATGTTTACTATCCTGGTGAGATGACGATGCTAAAGACGCGCGTCCGCCAGCTGATTTGGTGTCTAATGGTTGTGAATACTCATGAAATCCGCCTTCGTCAGGATAATCAGCGCGTCCGGCGGCCAATTCTCGCTCATGTACCGCATATTTTCCACCTCTATTTCGCTTAATAACGCAAACAACTATCAGTATCAAGAGAAGAATAGCGATCGCTAGCATCATTCCTATGGAAAAGAATAAAGGCATTCGTTGAAATGTAAAGTGGTCACAACATAAAATACAAATATATATCTACAAAAACAATTATACCTATGAACCAGCCGGCTGTCGCGACATTTTCCTTCGGTTGTATAATGGGTCCTTCACTACTCGTCTCTACTTCTTGAGAAGCGCTCTCGGTCATATAATCTCCATCAACCGCAACAACCGACATCACATAGACTTCACCACTTTGTAGACCACGAATCTCAATAGTATTCGATTGGAACTCAGGATCCGATAATGTAGATATTGTTTCTCCTCTGAGCTTGTACTTGACAAAAAAGTGACTTCCAGGAATGCCGTTTAAATTCGGTTGCCAAATAACTTTTACGTTTGAATATCCATTCTCCACTGATACGGTTTCCCATGTAAATTGTGGAACATCGGGTCGCTGAGAAGTTCGCGTCTTTTGTTCAATAAAGAAGCTGTGAATATTAAAATAATAAAAAACATGCCAATTATTACAAAATAATAGCATACGTTATAACATATGTTTATAATACTTACTCGTCACCTTCACCAACTTTGGTTGTTGCACGTACGTGAACGCGATATTTTGTATCAGGAGCTAATGCCGCTAATTTGGCACTTGTAGCTTCTGGATCTATAATCTGTGGCTTCCTTTCTAGCAAAGGTTCCAATTTCGTGCCATTCACGATCCGATAATAAATTCTATATCCGGTTAGAATACCATTAGGTTCTGCAGGCCGCGTCCACACAAGGAACAGAGCACTAGATCCCATTGGAAATGCTTCTAAACTGAGTACTGGTCCTGGGATACCTTCTGGTGTATCAAAGCTCAAAATTTCAGACGCTGGACCGTCATGTCTGCATCGTCAAGTAAACGTTATTTATTTAAGACTAGATAATGCATTTACAATAGTACAAAAACACACTCACGATGTTTAATAACTGAATTTCTCATGGGGGCAGATAGAGCGGATTGTACCAAGTCAAAAAGTGGCTTATCATTTTGCGAGTTTCGCAATAATTGAATGAATTAGTAATTTTAAAAGATCCGCAAATGAGCGTGCATCCGCGTAACGAGACAGACGTTTCGTGCGCTTACAGTTACCAGGTATATGGTGACTCAATAAAAGGATTGTTTTATAAGTAACAATGGCTGGTAATAATAAAGTTTGGTGAAAACAATGCAGAGATATTTTCTTTAATCAACATTATTATTACTTATTTGATTAAAAAACCATGATTACTATAAATTATAAACATTTAATTATTGAATAATTATTTATTAAAAATCAAACAAAATTATTTATTAAAAATCGAACTGTTATTATATCGCCGCGCGCTTAGCAACCGTGAATCGCGCGCTGGATTCGTCTCTTCACGTGAATGCATGTTCATTTTCTCGCACGCTCACCTTTATAAATTAATAACTCAGTAATTATTGCAAAATAGTAAAGAACTGGTAAAATAGTAAAGAACTTTTGGACTAAGTACAACTTGCTCTACATATCTGCTCACGAGAGATTTGGACACATTTTGTATGTAGATATATTCGAGATGTTATTATTACCTGCCATTATAAGCGAGTATTTTCACAAAATTTTTGCTGTATGGAACAAACTTCGTGATTAAAGCTTGTGTCTTGTTTCCACCGCGAACATCAATTTCACGCATTCCTCTCTCGCCATCCTTCTCCGTCCAAGTCTGAATTTTATATCCTTGAAGTTCACCTCTCACCGTTTCTTCAGGTACCGAACTCCAGGACAGCGAAGCTGTTGTACTTGACTTCACTTGTTTTAAAGTAAAATTGCCGGGTGCTTGTAGGGGAACTGAAATGGCGATTAAAAACGTTTTATGATGTAAATTAATATCGTGCCACTAAGTCTAATATTGACAATTTTAATTATGATTCTGATAATAAAGCAATATTATTAGTGGATTACCGTCTTCTCCGGAATATCCGATAACCTCTTCCGCTGGAGTTCTACTCTCTCCTTTTTCATTTATCGCGACAACTTTGATCTTATATCGCTGATAAGTAGGTTGATTATCCACCACTAAGCTGTTTTTCTTCCAATCGTTTATGTCTTGTATAATCCAATTATCACCGGGTATATCCCTCTTATAATACACTCTGTACATAAATCTGGGAGCATTATGTTCTATCTGTGGCATGGTCGTCCAAGAAATAACTAAATTTTGCGGCGTGGTGCCATTGCCTCTAACATTGTCCGGATTTTTATAAGGAACATCCGGTAAAGTAGAGCAAACATCACTATGTGGTGACGGCAGAGACGGGCCTATACAACAAAATGATGCAAAAAAACATATCAAGTTGATAGATTTACATCTATCAAATTTATATCTTAAAATTGTTAATAACTTTAAGTGTTTTTTCTATCTTTAAAAACATTAAGATTTTTACCTATTTTATTCCACGCGATAACGCGGAACGTATAATTAGCCCAAGGTGTCATAGGCACTGTAAACGCGTGGTCAGTAGATGAAACAAAATCTTTAGATATCTCCCAAACGTCTGGTGTGAAGCTGGTGTTGTGCTGGATAGTGTAGCGTAGAATGGGAGCCCTGTTGTCTCCCATAGGTATCCACCGAACGAAAGCATCATTTGACAAACAATTGACGCCAACCAGTCTAGGCGCATTCGGTACATCCTGAACTATCAGCGTTGCTTGTGCTTTTGCGCTATCCAAGTCGGTGTGTGCGACACATGTGTAAGTACCAGAATCAAGTTCAGTCGTCTTTGTGATCATTAGAGAATAATCGGAACTTTTTACAAATCTAGGTTCCATCTCAAAATCTATTGATTCGCCATTAGCTAGCCATTCTATTGTCAGTGGTAAACTAGGATCAGCGACAGCGTTGCATCTAGAACGTAAAAATCAAGTTTCGAAAGTCTTAGTTTATCATAAGTTAAAATTAATATAAATTTACTTTTTATTCTATATACATTAAAATTTCAATTCCGTTTTATAAATTATTATTACCTAAATGTGGCAGTGGAACCCGCTGCGACTTCGTAATCTTCTGGCTCGTCCGTTATCCTGGTGTGCTCTTTTACCACTAATTCGGCGGATGCCTCAACCTCGCCCAACTTATTGGAAGCGTGACAGGTGTAAACACCCGCATCCGAGAAAATTATATTCTCGATTTCCAAATCGCCAGTGTCCAAAGTCTTGTAACGACCGCCAGTTAGTTCCTGTCCATTTTTAATCCATTTTACCTCGGGTTTAGGCGCACCGAAAACGCGGCATGTAATTCGCACGGGTCTGCCGTCGACCGTGCTCATGTCCGTAGGTGGTTGCGTGATGTCCGGCTCCAAAGCCAACACGTTGATGTACACATCTTTGTAAACATATCCCAATGAATTAGTAGCGTTGCATCCGTAGTTTCCTGTATCTGTTTTCACCAGCTTCTCAATGATGATGGAATTTTGCGTAACTTTCCTTCTGCTGTTCGGTGGTGCCTCAGATATTGGCTTGCCGTTGTGAATCCACTTAATCTCAGGAGCGGGCACTCCACTGGCTTCGCATTTGATCTCTACAGTTTCGTCTTCCGCAGCGTTCACAAATTCCGGCTCGACGATGAAATATGGCACCGCCATTACTTGCAGGTTTATGGAATACGACTGAGCTGTTCCTACTCCATTCGATGCTTCGCAAGTATACGTTCCCTCGTCCTCGAAATTGACATGTTTTATGATGAGAGATTTACCGTAGTTTCCTTGAGTTATTTTCTCAGACGAAATTGGTTGGCCGTTTTTACTCCAAACAATCTGTGGCAAAGGTGTACCTCCGAATATGCAATACAGCTCTATTTTCTTCCCGCGCAAAGCAACTTCGTTCTTCCTGGTTACGTATTGTCTTTCGGGCGGATGTTTATTTTGGCCGGTAGACGCGCCAGTAGAAAGTACGTGTAGTAAAACTTTATTGCCTAATTTGTATTCGTTTCTGAACACAGATGTGGCGGCACAGGCGTAGTAAAAATCATCCGAAGCATCATTTTTCGTGACATTACTGAACCAGAGATTTCCTTCTGGATCCAGAGTCATTCTTGAGTTATTGATTGACTTGATACCACCAGCGATATCCTGAATCAGCCAATAAACGTTTGGTTTAGGCCAGCCATCAGGCGGATGGCAGGTAAGTTTGAAGGGAGATCCTTCGGTCGCATCCACAGTCACCGGATTTTCGTCTTTGAACGAATTTAATTCGGCTTTTCGAACAAACACCGAATTTGATGTAGCTATCCCCCACTCATTCTCGGCGAAACATTGATACTGTCCTAAATCTTCGTCTCTCGGTCTTGAGATCACTAAGGTGCCTCTACCAGGTTGTTGAGAGATGCGATCATCATACGCCGGCCACTCGAATTTTTTGCCATTCTTAATCCAATGGTACCTACATAATATATTCGTATCATATTTTCACGTAAAAAATAGAAATTCTTATATACATAATATCAGAAAGAAATAATACAAATTAAATATTTATAATATAATAGAAAATGTTATACATAATATTCAAATATTTTAATTTCCTTATTTTATTTTTAAATAAATTTATTCAATAGTATTTGTCCATATCTCTACATTTATACAAATCAAATGTCTGTATGATGACTATTTCATACATCCTAAAGGTATGAGATCATCCTTGTAATTAAGGCTGACATTTGCTGCTCTGCAGTACACGAGATGAACAAGCTTGATGTAAGTGCAATGAGATTTCAGGAATGAGATATCGCGAAAGTACGTTTTCCGTTCCTGATTTCAATTTAAAGAGTAGTGTCAAGAGACATATTTACATGAACTATTTTTTTTTGATAATACATCGGTATTTTATTCAATAATGTCAAAAGATTTCGTACATATATGTAATATTTGTGTGTTATATATATGTGTATGTGTGTGTGTGTATAAGAAAAATAAAAAAACAAAACAGATACATACTTTGGAGCTGGTTCTCCTTCTGCTTCACATTCAATTAAAAACGGTTTGTCATTCTCATTGATCTTTGCTTGACTAACTTGAAATAATTGCTCATCTGTTGGTGGTTGCTTAGATATCCGTGGTGGTGATTGAACTAATAAATAAAAAGTATATTAAACCTAGAGTAAGTACCACTAAAATAAAGTTCACTTAAAGCAAAACAGAGAATGTGTACATACACAAGTACATAAAATATACACATATACATATATATGTGTGTGTGTGTATATATATGTAAGACAGAAACATAAATACCCAAAAGCATTTCAATACAAAAATTTTATAGAAAACTCTTTGTGACTAAAAATTATTTGACAAAAAATGAAATCATAACACAGGTTTTATAACTCTAGTTTTCACTTTTTACTTTATTTGAGATATGTATTACAATTTAAAATTAATTTAAAAATTGTTAAGTAATATTTTAATCGCAAACTATTTTATCTAACATACAACTCGTAATAAGTATTAATAATAGAACTATATTTAAAAACATATTAAGGGAGAACATTATTTGTACTTACTTATAGCCGATGTACCAATTATCAGTATAAGAACGATGCACACGATGCGTCTCATGTTTATTTCGTATGGTAAGTGTTGGTATAAGAAAGCTAAAACAGCAATTCTGCTATCACAAATATATTAAAATTACTACAAACAATAATGTGTCCTATTGCATATATTTTAAGTTATTATATAACATAATAACAATTATATTAACAGTTAACATAACAATACAGAGTGACTTAGTAATGATGATATAATCGGGAAAAAAACTGGCTGATTTTTATAGAAAAAATTAATCAAAAGTGAAATAGAATATGTTTTTTCATATAAAGCTGTTTTTTTTTAAACAGAGTTTTACATATAAAATATTTTTATTTTACGCTTTCGACTTCCAGTCAATTTATTTTTTCAAAAAGAATCTTCCCTTCAATTCTTCCTCCGATTTACGATTTTGATACTAAGTAAAATTATCCTGTATATTTTATTCATAGTCTTCCATAGAAGTCTATGATTTTATCTACAAATAATATTTAAAAAACTTTACTTGATTCAAGTAAATTTAATCTAGAAGTTTTAACGAAGACACATAAAAAAAAAAAAAATAAAAAAAAATTGTACACCTTACGTTTTGGCAAAGTTAAAAATAAGAACACATTTACTTTCTTTGCAATAAAGAAAATATTGTCGAAATGGCATTTTTTGACATCTTTCATTATCTTAAAATTCTAACGTCGTGAAAAAGCAAAATGCTTAAATTAGATTTGAATTCACTCAAAACAATATCAAAAATCTATCAGAATCATTTGTTTTCATTAAGAATTTTCGAATAAAAGTATTAGATTTGTTCCTCATGTAATTTATTAGTATATATCGCGCTTGCCTTTACGATAAATGTACATACAGTTGTGTATGTACATACATACATACATAAGTACACAAAACGCGCGTGCGCTTAAATAGTCTTCCCAAAGAGTATCTACCGCAAAATCAAAGCTGACCTAATTATCTGAAATTTTCAAATTCACCAAGATGTTATGAGATGGTGATTGTTAATGGAGACACGAAGAATGGGCGTGTACTCGACAGAAACAAGATTGACCAAAGAGCAACGTATACACGTCCTATGTACACACACACACGTTAACAATTGCTTTGTAATAAAATTTTTATTTCAAAAACGACCTCAGTAACGTCGCGAAATCTTAAACAATATATAACAATAATTCGTCATCGCGATATGGAAATCAGGTTGCGGACTGTAACGATGTTGTCACACGATGATCTCACTCCTCCTTTTCACCGCGCGAATTTCGCGAATACGGACGTTTTCGTCTATTAAAACCGTGAGACAGCGATACCCATTAGTTCTGTGAGAAACGCGTTGCTACAGCGCAAAAATAACTTTCTCGATATGACGCGGTGAACCGAACGAAGGAAAATGCAATGAGAAACTTAAGGCAAAAAGTGGGCACACCCGTAAGAAGCATTGATCGCCGATGCCGTGTCGGTTGTCCCGTTCATGCCTGTCCTTCGTTCTTCGTCGTTCCCGTAGCGATAATGATCAAGAAAAATCACGCGATTAATAAACGCGTAGACACTTACCGATATTCAATGTTCGCTTGTTGTGCACAACACCGTCAAAAACAGTCGCTATCACCAAGCATCATTGAAAAACTACAGAACCACTGACTCGAACACGTAACTAACGTAACTCGCCGTTACGGTACTATACTATCGTGCTGTTGCTGTGCGCGTGGCTTCTCATGTACGTGTGTATGTAACATATATATATATGACGCTAGCGCGTCATATATATGTATGATATGATATACCTATGCCGCAGTAGTCTCCGGATGCGATCTCTTTCGTCTTGCAAAGAAATTAGATGGAAGAGACTCGAAATGTACTATAGGTAACTTTTCACATATCAGGTTTAAGACCAATATCTTGTTGATAGTATTATCTATCTTATTCTTAGATAAAAAATGCGACTTTTAATTGTTATCAATGAGACCGATAATAGTACCTACATCGATATCATTGATTTTGTATTTTATTATTGCATTAAAAATTAATGTACTCAAAGTTACATTACATACACATATTGTGTAATAAAAAAATTGTGTAATAAAATGTTAATACATAAAAATAGGATAGGCAAAAATTAATTTAATTTTTTAATTAATAACATACGTAATTTTTATGTTGAAAAAAAAAAGAAATTGTAATATATATGTGTATTATATATATATATGTATATATAATATATATTAATATGTATAGTTATTTATGTATATCTTTCTTAATTTTAAAATATTTTTCTTGTTGATGTGCAGTTACTTACACATATGCACGCATATACACACTTATTCTTTATATAGGTTAATTACACAAATTATATATGATAAAACATTTTATTTTATTCACAATCATTGTACTATACGTCTTAGTAAAATAGAAAAAAAAACTAAAATTTTTGGAAAAAACTTTTGATGGTTGACAAAATGAGATGTGTGTATAATATACACTGTATATATGATATGATTATGGACACTATATACACCAACTAATATGTTCATCAACTAATGTTTTCACTTTTTGAGAATAAGAACCGAATTTGTTTAGTCAATTACTAGTTAAATTTCTGCATTATGACTAAAAAATTACAAAAAATCTTAAACAACTGTTTCCATAATGTGTGTTTCTATATATTTGTTTTTGCAAAATACTTGAATCATTAATTACATTAAACCACTTGATATTGTTCAGGCTCTACTTCATGAATATGTCGCAGAAAAAACGTAACTTTGACTTGCTCAACATGTCGACATAGCTTCATAGCTAAACTTGTTCGCAATTTCATATGCTGTGTAAGAGAGGGAAGATTCAACAGCAAAAATGCAAGACCATCGATTTCCTAAACAAAGACACAATAGTGACATAAATAAAAAAAATAAAAGTACTGTTTACGTAAAATTTCTACTGCTTGAGAAAATTATATAAATATGTATACATATTTACTTACTTCCTCCTTGATGCGATATGCGAGATCTCTGCAGTCATTTGTTTTTCTGAGATACCGAAACACGTCGTCTACACTCCAATATAGCGGATTCGAGTCAAGTTTCCGTGTTTTCGGTCGTCTTTGAGTCTTTTGCATTCTCAAGTATTCGGCATCTGCCTCAGAGCAATCGGATTCTATGCTCGTGTCCCATTCTCTTTTAATTCCTCTGGTGAGTGCAGAACTCTGACCGAATCTCGTGGAATGTTGCTTTGAATTTAAATTTGAGGGACTGCACAGCTCTCTATCTTTTGGCTTTCTATCGTTAAACGAACTGCCGGAATCTTCGGAAACATTACTAGATGCAATTTCCATTTTGAAATCTTCTTTATCGGATTTCTCCAAGCCTTTTTGTATCATAATGTCTATTTCTGAAAGCAGTTGTCTTTCTTCGTATGTCTCTTCGACTTGATTCTCTGAAACATGTTTAGCCAAATCTAATGACATAAAGGCCATTTCTTCTTGCTCATATTCCTCATTAGCGTCTTTCTGTTTATTCGCCCATCTACCACGCCTTCTTCTACGCTTTCTACCCCACGGTTTCGATTTTTGTACCATGATACTTGTATACCCTTTCGGTTTTCCTCTCTTACCAGTTCCAACCGTTGCTACGAAAAAGGTAAAAATGTTAAATAAGTTCTCTTTGGGGTAAGCCTCAAAATTAATAAGAACAAAATATATAAAAAATATATATACAAAGATAGCTTTTTCCAAGTGCAATATATAAATTTCCTATGAAGATAAATCTACTTACTAAATTTTGTTTTTGACGTTTTATAACATTCGTCTGGACATTCATTCTCTGACACATATAGAGGACCGAACAAATTTGGGCATACCATTAGTTTTTTACAAACACTTCTACAGAAATCTGCTACCATGTCTCCTGATGTAACAATGGCTACATTCGCACGATATGTGTTGTTTTTGTGTTTTGCCTTTAAAACTTCTAAGTGATATCCAGGATTTGGCTTGGTATCACATTGTAGAACTTTCAAAATTCTGGCACTTCTATACCCGACGGATACTATCATTGATAAAACTTCTCGCATAACCAATACGACTGGTCCGGGCCCCACTGACTTCGGAAGTGTTGCTAATTTACCTTTTGAGATCATTGGGCCTGTAAAACACCGGTAATTAAAATATATCTTTGGACACCAGAGTGAAGACCGTGGTTCCGAAATTGGTATGTCCAACAGATTTGCCTTCTTTTCTTCCTTTGCGGTTCTTTCTAGTTTTTTGCAGACTTCAATATAATCGTGCGGCGGTTTTAACGGGTAATGGTTGGATTCACACCATCCAACAGGAAATATTTGCAAGGAATGCATATCGACTATATGATCTGGTCGAGAATAATTGCAATTATCTAATTTTATCCATAAGAGATTATTGACGATCTTAGTTATGTGAGCGGCACAAATTACATGTTTGTCTTTTGGATCGACAGCTTCTAATCTCATGCCGCATTCAAAACCCGCCTCAACAGCAGCCAACTGTTTGCTAAATAAATTCTCAGGTGCCGCATTAGCGTAGAACGCTTCTAAATATTCGTTCCACTCAAATTCTTCAGTCTTTGGAATCCAACCTTGTGGATTAGTAATTCTAAATGTAAAAAATATAGAAAAATGTATATGTGCGACATAATAAAGCCTCGTATAATTAAACAATGTTTCGTATAATTTATACGAGTATATAAATAGTAATTTTACTTACGTAACATTGTGTTTTTGTGCCCATCCAACCGGAAATATGTACGGATGATCTGCAGTACACAACCATGTATTGTTTTCAGAGCAACGTGTATCACTTGTAGCCTTGGTATGTGCGTCAATTTTCACAAGAAAATAAGTATCGTCGAATACTTGTGTCACAGTAGCAGGGCACATTTTTGTCCGATCTATCGGATTCAAAGCCTCCATCTTCATTCCCACTACAAAATTGTGTTTTGGATGATGTATGGTATTATTGAACAATTCCAAATGCTCACAATCTTTTCGTTTAGAGTCTGTTAAATCTTTCCATTCTTCATACGTGTGCAAATCAACTAGTGAAGAAGGTGGTCCCAAAAACCAAACGGAATTTGATTTGGTTGCAAATCCATACGTATGTAATCGCTCAGATGTACAAAATATCCAGAAATCTTTCGAGGATGAACCTGGTGTATCATATCTTAATAAAAGACGTCCACCAATATTTTCAACAATCTAGAAAGAAATGCAAAAGATTTGTCTTGGAAATATATATATATACACACACAATATATATATATATATATATATAACTACAGAATATACATATAATACAATGAAGTTTAGATGAGTAAAGTATTAGAACACCGAATCAAAATAGAATAATTTGCTGTTTCTTGTAGCAAATAATCTTATAGAAATTTATTGATTTGACCAAAATATTTTGAATATTAAAATCACTGTTGAACAAGATGTGTTGTTTTTATACAATTTATATTCCTATATTATATTTTCCAGTTTTACATATAATGCTTTTTTTAGGTTTACTTTTATATTATTTCTTACCGTAGCCACCCATAGTTTGTATGGATGTAATGGATCATTTATTTCAACTTTCATTCCTTTCTTAATCTTCTCTGTCATACTTAGACCATCCTGTGTAAAAAAAGAATTACTATAAATATATATAGGAATTACTATATATGTACATATAATTGTATTATTTATATGAACAGTATTTATAACAGTGTTATTCTTACTCCTGTTAACATCTCAGCTGGTAGTGTACGTGCTGTCAATAAAAATTCATCAAGCTTATTTATACAATCTGGTGATTTTTCAAGTATAACATCAGGCGGTTCTAGCTTCTTCTTATTTTTTGCACTCCAGCCAAGTTCATGACCAGCTTCTTTTGTAAGATTAAACCAAAATTCTAACGATCTGTCATCGCCACCAAAGTAACGCAACCGTAATAAGGGTCCACAAGCCATGACAATAGAAGCTACCCAATATGATGGTTCCTTCTGATCAATTTTTTGCACTGGCACTTCTAATGACATACCTATCTCAATGCTATTTTGCAATGTCAACTCTACATGAGGAAACATATGTTGTGGAACTTCTACAGTCGCTGTAGCATCAAGATAATCTTGCCAAACAAATCCATAATCTAAAATATAATTTAATACTATATTTCTTACAATTAAATAACAAATTAATTTTATATATTTTATGTGTGTGTAATATACTAATATTTATATTATGGAAATTTATAGTATGTAATTAAATAATATTATTATTGTAAATTTATATTATGTAATTGAATAATAAAAGCAAGAAAATTAGAAAAAATGTACAATAATGTTTTGTTATAATAATAATTTTTACATACAACAACATTATATAAAAATATAATGTATAAAATACACAAAAAAATATAAAATAATAACAAGTACATATTTCTCTATATAAAACAAATTAACTAAAACTTGTTTTATTTAATTTAAATGTTATACTGATTTTAAAAAAATTTTTATTAACAAAAATATAAAAATGTTTTATAATAAAAATATTTAGCAAATTACTATAATTTTTAAATATGATTCTAAATACATGAAACACATACTTTATATTCAATTATCTCAGAGAGACAGAAAAAATTCGAGAAACAAAATACATTTATAAAAATGTATCTGAAATATATATATATATGTATATATAATATATATGTATATATATATATATATGTGTATACATGTTTTTTGTCACAAAATCAATATAAAAAGTGTCTTTTATCAGTAATATAATTTTAATAAAAAAAAAAACTTTAAATTGCATAGAATATACAGTTCGACGAGTTTAGTTTTTTTGTTCAATAAGAATTCATTCAACACTTGTCTATTTTTAGTTTTACCGAAAACAATATACTCAATAATATACTCACAAGTTTTAGTACGTAATAAGCATATGTGCAAGAATTTCGTATTATATCGACGTGATGAAATTATAAATTTCACACGTAATATACGTTCTGCGTGTGCAAGTAAAATTTAAAACAGCGAAAAATAATTGAAAGTTTTACCTCCGTCCTGCGGGTTTTCCTGAACTTCATTCTCGCTCGCTTCCATAATTTATTTATGTCGACGAAATTTCGCGTACGATATATGTATATAATGAGATTAACAGAACTTCTTTCAATGATTACCACGTGCTGACGAAATAAATGTAACGAAAATCTACTTCAAAGTGGTGCTACAATCTATTGCAAGCAATCGCAAGTGAATAGGATCTTCTTAGAGCTGTGTTATATATGTACAAGGACAAGACAGTGAATCTGTTCTATAATTGCACCTCTTGTACTTTATCTATCTTTTTCTTTCTCTCCGACGCATTCTGAATTCTAATTAACATCTATATTTCATTTTGAGCATGTAGTGCAATCAAATGCAACTATATTTATACAAAGAACAAACCTGACTTTGAAGACTATCACGACTCGTGATTCGCGATTACGCGCGTGAACAATGCTGCATTCAGCAGAGAACTCAGCGTTTAGCAAGCGCTTTGCGCTTAATAGTTTATGATTGGTCTCTTCCTGTAAATCTAATGGAAATATGAAAGCGGTATATGCCAATGACAAGCAATAATCACAAAGCGCTTGCTAAAGGCTTATCTACATAAAGGTCTTTACATAAGACACAGATGCGGGTTGCAAGTAGCAAATCTTGCGGAATTGACCAATCACATTGGTCAAATCAGTTAATCGGTTAACGTGAATTGGTCAGTTCCGCGAGACCTGCTACCTGCGACTCGTATCTGCGTCTTATGTAGATAGGCCTTTACGTAGATAAGCATTAAGGCCGATTACACTACGTATTGCTGATTGGATTGGTCTTGATTGGTCAAATTTCAATCCGCAATCTCAATCCGATTCGCGTCCGCGTAGTGTGACACGGACTTGCAATTTCGCGCATTATAGGCTATTCATAGTCTATTCTTATATTCACGTCCATATTATATATATATAAAATTAGTACGACTACGTTTACACGGACTGATAAAACCGTTTTAATAACAATCGTTTTCACGAAACTAACCAATCATAAGTATTCCTGTAAAGAATGGAATGACTGTGATTGGCC
>QVOA01023663.1:0-51179 GCA_014825685.1 Pseudomyrmex cubaensis
TAATTGAAAATTCAATTATTAAATACACATAGGATGCTTGGTTTGCATCACATATGTGATTGATCCCGAATACCCCCTAACTAATTTTACTTTTAGTTTAGATTACATTACTTTCTTTTTGTCATGGAATTTTGATATTCCGTGCGAGAACTTTACCAGTGTTTCGTAAGTTACTAAGTGATATACAATGAAATAATAGGGGGGGAGGGGGAGTACACACAATATCAATTGCGCGATCCGGGCATATATTTATAGCTGCGAGATCCGCCTCTCGTCGAGAAACAAAAGAATCCGTTCGTTCCTCTCCCGCGGAAGCTCAGATCTCGCAAGATTCATGAAGAGTAATATTAATGGCGTGATATAAAAGGGATAATCCTCCGCCCCCTTGCCTCCCTCCCTCCACCTCCCTCGCCGTGCGCGCGCTATTTGTAACGATCAATATATACCTTACCGGATCATCGTCCGGTAAAGACTCGTTTTTCAAGACGACCGGGCCGTGGCCCTTCGGTGCGCATTTTTCGTCCACCTAATAATCCGACAAAGGGTCGGTGAAAAACTGACCGTTGAGAAAAGGGGGGGCGTTGATACGGGGCGTGATACGATCCTTTTGATTCACTCACACCGGTAACGGACATTTTCATAGAGCGACGGAAGAAACGCGGTGACCATTTCTCACCCAGATGAGAGATTCTGTCCCAAGCGGATTTTCCGAAAACGTAAACGACCGATATGTTGAAAGACCCGCCCGATCTTTTTTACGTGAGGTTTGATGAATATGTTCGGCAAGTGAGTGTATACTTATTGCGCAAGGGCGCGTTCGTCGAAAATAAAATACGTCAACGCGAACGGCCGAGAGCAAAGGTTCTCTCGTTCGTGAAAAATGCGAATCTTCTTCGGATGTACGTAGAATTTTCGCGACGTGAAAAATAGTGACGTACATTTCAGAATTGCCGCGACTTAACGCGCGACGTTTTTTGAGAATAATTCGAAATATTCTTCCGTACAAAACCCTCTCTATATATAATATATATGTAGTATATAAATATATTTCCGCACATTCGCGCACGCGCGGGATCGATGTGCGGGAACAAAGTTTATAGCGCGATTTCTCTCGCGCGTAAAAGAAAAAAATATTGCGCGACGCGCGATAACGGCGATATGGTATAACGAGAATCGCGCAATAACAGAGAGCGCGAAAAGCTGTAAAACAAAGTACCGCGTGAAAACGATGTTTGGCCGTGCGGTATATATTCTTACACACACACACACACACACATGCAGTTACATGGATAATTCATCCCGTAATGTCTTAAAGAAATATACGGCATTTTTCACGCTCGTTTTCTAATTCACAGAATGCATTTTGTAACGCGCGCGTGCGCGTGCCTCCGCGTTCTCTTTGTCTTCGCTGTTAGCACCGATTTAAAAATGGATGTAATGCCAAAACCAAACGATTGTTCCACCGCCACAAGCGCGATATACAATAATAATTCCGCAGTTTGTTATATTTCCAGTCTATTTTTTTGGTTTTTTGTTTTTTAACCCATTCTACACAAAATGCGACAACTCCGCCGTGATTAATCTCTCATATTTCTCTGTATTCCCGCCGGCGCTGCGGATACGTAGAAACGCGCTTCTCATATTACATATATCTTCCATTACTTTGATACGTAACGTGTAACTTTTTTTTTTTTTTTTATTTTTGTCTATTTTTAAAAACAGTTATTTCCTGAATTCCTCGCAACTTACGGCAGAGTAGGTAGTGCATTTTGCATTGTTTTATATTAAACGTATGAATTTGGCTCCTGTTTTGGGAAACGGGAGATACATATTTAAATGCATGCATTTATAGTAATATACAAAACGATATGCACATTTTCCGTATATGCAATCTCATAAATATTGAAACATCACGTTGAGACCTTGGTCGTAACGCCGCATATATTATATAATTTCGAAGACAAAAGTTGAATTTATTCACAGATATTGACTTTTCCATTTATTTTCTATCTGGCGTTATTTTTGCAACAGACATTTTTAAAAGAGAGAGAGAGAAAGAGAGAAGACCTCTTTTCTCTCTTTCTCACTCGAATCTATTCCTAAAAGAGAAAACCTTCGATTGGGAATGTTCGAAGAGGAGGCACGAAATCAACCTCCCGTTTCACGAGTGGAACTCCTCGATTGGCTCGTCCAAACTCAATATTCCATATTGCGGCTGGCCTCTCGTGAGGAAAGCCTCGAGAGAGAAATGCACTATAGGCATATTGTTTTCCAGGGATAGTATTTGCAGATAGCATTCTACCCGGAAAATAGATAATATTCTATCCAGCCTTGAGCATTGCAGTCGGTGAGCAATTTTTCGCTCGAATAGAATATACATATATATATATACATATATGTGTGTGTGTGTGTACTACAGTCTCGTCGAAGAGCGATCCTACATTCGACCCCGTGTGTGACAAGTAAATTTTCAGCATGAAATTTGTTCCGCGAATCGCACGGAGATGCGCGCATTAAATTAAGATGGTACTTGTACGAAATGAGTTTCTTACGAATGTGCTCACATTTTGAATACAAGTACATTTAAGTGCTCTCTATGTTATTATGCAATTAGAAACTAGACCGTCTAGTTTTTAAGATAATTATAATTAAAATATGCAGTTTTAATATGTGATGCAGGAACGCAACTTAAGTTAACGTCAGATGTTCAATTATAACATCTATAAAATTCTTAACATTGTTATAAAAAAACGAGTATGATGTAAAATAAAAATATATAAATATTATAAAAATATTTCAAACTTGTAGACCGTTTGGTTTAGAAAATGTAATTAAACAAAGTACGTAACTTAAGAGTTTTCTCTTTAATAAATCGCCCTTTATGTCTTGATTGAGGAGTTATTTTCATTGTTTACCGCGTAAGTACGCACAAATACACAGCGTTAAAATTTTAAATGCAACGCAACGGTGCCACATCTTTATTATATTAGCATGTGTATATCATATAGAAAAATCTTAGAGTGTAGATTATCTTTAGTTACATCCGCAACCAAAAGTTGATTTCAGTAAGCCAAAATACATAATTGATTGTTTACTTTTGAATTATTATGAAACATTGAGTCGATATATTTTATCAATCAAGATGTTAATATATTAAACTTTAAATTTTGTATTTAATATATTATAAATACATGTTGTAACTTTCTTTTCAATAATAAGACTTAAACTTTTGAATGGGACCGTCGCGCAAATACTACCTTAAAACCTCGTGGTTTTGAAAAGTTTTCCACGGGAATATATAGAATAGATATATATATATACATATATATGTAATGATAAAATTTGTGTGCGTGTAATAATATTCAATTTTATCTACTACTTTTGTCGCATGTGAAAATGTTTCTGTCGCGTAATTGCAAATTGGTAAAACGTGTACACGATTTGAATTGCTGCTCGAAATTACACCAAATCAATTACACTCATTGCAGTTAATACGCAATCGATGGTTGTTTTTTTTTCTCTACACACCGCGCGCGCGAGAAGTTTGATGTGGAAAGCCCCGAAACGAGTTAATCAAATCTTCCGCAGTTTATTTTCGGACGGCCGTAACTTACTCGAGTAGCGGCAGTAAAAAACGACTGTTATGCGCCACTGTACTATCGTGCCATTGAGTATCGCATCGGGCCGCTGCGTTGTAGCGAGACGAAGTTGACGAACAACCGCGCCTATAACCCTTCTAGTAGGTATATTTTTACTTCGCGGCACTTCACAAGCGACAAACCGACGCGCAATGCTTATTTATAGATCGTGTCGCGCGAAACTTTCCCGAGATGTGTGACATTACATATACATATATATAGGTATATATGTTTGAAATCAGCGTTTCGCCGGCGTGATAAGATACCGTCAATGGGGGATTATTAATTAATGAGCGTGTCTTTTATCTTGTGCGACATGAAAGTATTCTAATTATATATTAATTAGAATTAAATTAGAATTAAATTTGATTGTGTTATTACGTTTGCATTCTTCGAACAATTGATCCAAAGGATGTTAGAGCATTTCAAATTGCACCTTAACCTGCGCCGTGCGCCGCCGTTCCAGCTATCTCGTTTATGTACCGCATCGCTTCGGGGTGTGCGGTCTTCTCCGGCTATGCTGAAAATGGGGGTAAACGTCCGAACGGTCGAAGAGCATGCCAGACGCAACACGAGTCAATAGACTTTTATTTCACGATTGTATCGAACGCGTTAAGACACGAGAGAGTGGCTGTTGCTGTTGTGTATATGTTTAATCCGTTTTCGTGCTGAAAACGAACAATTTAATACGGGCGTGTATTAACTAATCATTGTACTGTTTTTTGTTTATTTTCTTGTTTTGTTTTATTATATTTGATCAGCAAGGGCAAGCGGTAAAACGACCGATTTCCTGCTCGTAGCGCGCTCGCAATCTTCGCGACATTCTGCGCGCAGCCGCAAAAAAAAAAAAAAAAAAAAAAAAAAGATGAAACATTCGTGAGATTTATTTTTCTCGGGATTCCCGAAAGGAACTAGATCGCGACAGTGTATTTCTTCGGTCTCTTTGAGCTGAGGAAAAGAAATTCGGCGCGCCAAAAGGATCCTCCCGGTTCAGCAACAGCTGAAGGCGAAGAGACAGACGCGCTAAAGAGAGAGAGAAAGTGAAGAGACAGTCCCCCGGCACACACCTCTTTGTTCTCTCTTACTATTTCTGACCGGCTTCGAGACGCCTTTCCTTCCTCTCACTCCTCATTACACCTCGCCACCGCACTCTTTCCTTTCGCGGTCGGTCGCCTCGCCACGCGTGCATACGCCGCAATTGTGTGCACGTGGCCGCACCATGAATGAGCGTCATGGTGTGGCGCGCGTCGTGACTCGCCGCGGTGTTGTCCGTGCAGACGTCATGCATCAATGTTGAGACCCGTGCATGATGAATGAAGTCCGGGAGGTGAGGAAGCGAAGCGGTATGGGAGAAGAAAGGAGGGAGGGAGGGGGGAACGCGCGCACGAACGCAAGCGCGGAATAGAATCGCCATCACGCACGGAAGCCGCGAGACCGCGGCTTTATGTAAAACGCAATGTGTATCCGTATATGCGTACGGGAGTATACATGCTGCAATATTAAACGTAATACTACTGCGCCGCTCACTCGGCGGGACCTCGCGTATTCCGCGTATCGAGCTAACGCACGCTCGCCCCTATTTACGCCGGCGTATTCTCTCCATTATGTCGACTAGACAATTTCGAACGATGTGAACAATGAGATAATTCTTCGTTAATAAACCCGTTAGTTCTACTCGGACTAGAAAGTAATGTAAGAAATAGAATGTAGTTGTCGCGACGAAATTCATTAGGGTTCCAATATATTACAAATACAAACAATCAAATATAAAAGACCGAGTAAATACAGGTGTTAATCAATATGCCAGATTTACGTCAAATACAAATAAAATGCGAAATGTTTCGATCTCTAACTTGAGTCTTCATCAGTCGCAATACAAATTACTTTATGTCAATAAATTAACGATTTGGTCAGTCTAAATGAAAGACATCTTGAGAAGTTATAACACACATGTTTGATGAAGGGTTAAATATTAACCCTTTGACTGTAGACACATAAAAAAAACTTACGAGAACTGTAGACTATGAGGGTCTGTGAGGCCTACGCAAGATCGCTTTAAGATTGAAGATCTTCGCAAAAAATTAATATTTGTTCAATTTCTTTTTTTCAAATCAAAAGTCTAAACAATTCTATGTCGATAAAAAAAAGAAACAGATTGAAAAAATTTCCAGTAGTTTCGAAGATATAGGCCTTTAAAAAAAACTTTTTTTCTCTAGAAACGTCGATGCGCAATTTTTGAGTGGGTCTGACAGATCTAGTCTACGGATGAAAAGTTCGATTCGATTATTTTTAAATCGAAAGGTTCGATTTGATTATTATTAAATCGATCGATTATTCTGTTAAAGCCAATCGTATTGGTTGATTGACTAAAATGACCAATCGCGGTTGACTAGCTATCGATCTCCGATTAAGTTAATCGGAGATGATGGAAATGGGCATAAATCAAATGCCCACTATATTACTTCGTCGATGCGAATATTTTCAACCGAGACAAACGATTGCGTTCGGCGTCATTTGTCTTACAAAAACTATCTGTCGATTAATCCGACATTTTTTCATGCAATAATTCTTTGTCATTCGTTCAATCGGCGTCAGTAGAAGACGCACAAAAGCGCTTAGATTTCAATTCGAGTCTTAATCTACTGAGTCCTCGCATTCTCTTATAAATTTTCGCATCAATCGCACATTTATTTTTTCAAGCTGAATCTTAAAAATAAACTGATCAAATTTGCGAAATTTGCAATTTTCATCAATGGAAAATCGCATTTAAATTTATTTTACGATCAAATTTTGATCTCCAATCTGTTCTGTATTTCGCCATCACGCGTTCTTGAAACATCGATTAATTGCTTTTGAAATTCTTCATTCGCTCGGACACACACAGAATCGAATTAACGACAAATGAATTGACAATGTCCGTATACATGTTGAAATTGCGCGGCGCGAGCGCGAGGATATATATATGTACGCCCATCAACAACGTCTGGCTCCGACCACTGTCGCCTCGATTAAAGAGGCCCGCCTCGCTTAATCAAGTCAGGTTTTGTATCTCTACCGCGTCATGAATAATTTGCACGGAGAACGGAGAGAAACGTAGAAGCGCATGTCCGCAGAGATCCCGTGTTTAGGGTGTATTACCGCGGTCCCGTGTAGTAACACACATACCTACGCTACGAACACACGGGGGAGCAGTACCTAAAAAGGTGGGAAGCGCGCGCCGTGTGGACGAAGAGAGGAGGGGGAGGGGGGGGGAGGAGCGAGTGTACCGACGTTACCTTGAAGCGCGAACGTCAGCATGCCGTGCAACCAACGCCGGGATAGGATGTGCCCCCGGTATTTCCGGAGACGCGGAGATGTAGGGCACGTGACTACAGCCAATTTCCGCGGCATCGCAGCAGCAGCAGCAACGGCGACGACGACGAAAAGGGAGAATCATGACGGGGAAGAAGAAGAAAACGAGAGGAAGAGAGAGAGAGAAGAAGAAGTTATGACCACGTTCGTCAAGTATATACTCTCGTCGTCGCGGCGATATTGCCTGCAGGTGTACGTGGCTGCGGTGTTCGTTGCCGCGACGCGTATTAATAATGCACGCATGAAAGGAGTTTCCGAGTCCGGAACGCTCTGTCGTGAAATTTGTCGATTCGCCGAACGGCGCCGCCGGAGAGAACGCCGCGCCGCGTTCCGAGATAGGTATCCGCGTTCTCGACCTTCTCCTTGTTGTTATCCCTCGCGCGCACGTGTGTGACGTGAGCGAGTTGCAAATTGGATTGTTAATGCGGACGCGCGGGATTAGCGAGCGCGCGCGAATGTTTTGTAACCGGAGAGACTCCGGAGTTATAAGTTATACCTACCCGTTGTCTTGCGTCCACGCTCTCTCTCGTTTCATATTCATGAACAACGTGTAATTAAAACAATATCGCTCCGCGAGTGCGCGCGTTTGAGCACGCGCGGATAATCCTCGCGCTCTTCGTTTATTAACATCCATTTTTTTACACATGTACGTTATTTCTGGATTTGTGTAACGTCCGCTTGGTCTTCCGACGATCTTAATTTCAAGAACATTTGTGTAACAATCGTGTCTTTGACACTCGGTTCGATTACAAGCGAATTTTAATGCGCGCTTTGACTTTCAAATACATAATCGGTTTGCGGTTTTAATTAATTTGAATTAACAATTGTCGACTAAAAAAAAAAAAAAAACGATCGTCGCATATTAGATGTCTCGTAATAACTGAAAACAAAGTGGATCGTTCCTGCGTTAAATTGTTCCAAGTCGGCACGAGCGGTTTGATGTCGCCAATCCAGCAGCTATAATGACTTTGTCGTTCTTAGAAATGTGTCGCACCTACGCACTTCCGACTGTCGTTGAAGTTAAAGTGGGTACCCGGTAGATTTAATTGAATGACTCGGTCTGAACGACTCGGAGAGAACGCGCAATGAAACACACACACACGCGCGCGCGCTCTCAGGCGAGTTCGCCGCTCCTATTAACAATTTCCTGGCGTTATCATTATGCTCATTAATACAGTTGCGCCAAAAAGACATCTCTCACCGCGACACACAACGCGGTTATAATTATAAAAACTTGCCAAGATCTTTTAACAATTTTTTATTTTATCAAACAAATCACAACGTATCTTTTCCTGTGAAATTTTTTATATTTTTGTATAATTAAATCTGCGTTATACGTTGTGAGAGATTTTATTCGCGTAACCTCGCGCGTCTATAATATAAAGGTTTATCTTCTTTGGCCAGAAACAAAAATGTATCCATTTAACTTATCTGTTTAATAAGCCGCGCGTTCACGATCGTGCGTATATAAGACGATTATGCAAAAATGTGAAAAAATCGGCTGTAATGCGTTTACCGCATTGTTTCAAATTTATGGTTTAATAGCAAAGCTTGAGTCCGCACGCGGCATGAGGGTAAATGAAGCAACCGGTAAGGGAGTTTACTTTTATCCGCGAGACGTGACGAAAGTATCCTAGAAACCGCGAAGAGATGCGCGAAAGAAAGAAAGAGAGAGAGAAAGAGAGAGAGAGAGAGAGAGAGAGAGAGAGAGAGAGAGAGAGAGATATGAAAAGGGATTGACCTCTGCGCCCCGGTAATTGCTTGTTTTATCTTAATAAGCGCATATACCGTGGTAGTTCACAGCGGTTACATCGTCTAACGTATCCCGTTTAATTAAAGCACGTTGCACGAGCTAAGGCATATTCTCTCTGATTCTCTCTCTCTCTCTCTCTCTCTATCTTTCTCTCCCTCTCACGCTTCTTCTCACTCCTCGTCCACTCTGTGTTCTCTCGTCCCCGAACCGCCTTCCTGTTTCTCTGTCCTATTATTAAGCCGTAAAGCGGAAGGATAATTTAGAATAATATTCCGGAATAATGCCAGGCTGGGTGCAACAATGACAATATTGTTCCCCGACACAAATTTATTGTCGTAAGTACGTGTTTCGATCGCGAGCTGACTTAATCCTTCAAATTCAAACGTGGGTCTCCCAGACCCATTCAAATATTGCGCGTCAGTGTTTTTAGAAAAAACTAGGTTTTTTTTTAAACGTTTATATCTTTGAAACTACTGGATATTTTTTTGTGATTGACGCAGAATCGTTCAAACTTTCGATTCAAAAAACAAAATTGAAAAATATTGAGTTTTTGCGGAGATATTCGATTTTAAAATCGCGTGGGTCTTACAGACCCGATCTGGCCAGCTTGTCATTTTTGAGGTCTGGCCACAAAAAAAGTTAAGAACTTAAAATTGTGTGCACAACAATCATTTCGATTACTTATAATATCAATACTTAACTCTTCTTGTGACATATCGCTATTTTTTTATGTCATCTGTTTTAAGAGTCTTTGTCGAATTGTTTTTTCTTTTTTTGTACTTTTTTTAAGAAGTGTTTTGTGTTCTCTTTTATTTTTGAAGAGGTACACGTTTTCTTGACCGACGAAAACGGCGAACGTGACGATCGGTTCGCGAATAGCGTTTGCTTTGTTTCTTGTTCGCAACAAGCGTGGTAATTGTGTGTTGCTCGGAAGATGGAAGACAAACAACTCGGATCCTTTACCAACCCCTTACCAATCTGGCGGCAAACGAAGATACATCGGGTTTCGCTTTCCGTGCCGGCGGAAAGACCAATTTCGAAGGTCTTCGGCCGTCTAGCGCTACACTAATCGTTATTTATTACCAACTACATCGTGCACACACACAGACACACACACACGCGCGCGCGCGCGAGCATTGTACATCTTGCACTATTTGCTTATCGATCTTCGGAACTTTGAAATAGATCGGGATTCCCGACCTACGCAAATGTAATTTTCACGTTTCCCGAAATAAATAGAGAAAAACGTCGGAGCGCGGAAAGCGCCGATTCTGACTTTGCATATATCAGAACGAAAATTTATTGCAGCTGAAATCGTCGGTGGAATACGTCACGCACAGAAGAAAAGTAAATTGTTCTAGATTTATTAAGCAGTTTTTCTCTTGTTAATTTGCACTTTATCTATCTTATAGAAAAATAAACTCGACGTACAGTTTAAATAATTCAAAGTGAAGAAGAAACCGATTGCGTGTACGTTCGTACATATGATACAGAAAGATCGGAATACATGGCAATTAATCATAAAAGTTCGATCACATTTATTACAAAAAAAATTAAAAAAAAAAAAACAATCCAATTACTCGCATCATATATTAAGGTAGTACTTGCGCGACAGTCCAATCCAAAAGTTTGAGTCTTATTAGTGAAAAGACAGTTACAATATGTATTTCTAATATATTAAATACAAAACCGAAAATTTAATATATTAACATCTTGATTGATAAAATATATCGACTCAATGTTCAATAATAATTCAAAGGTAAACAATCAATTATGTATTTTGGCTTACCGGAATAAACTTTTGGTTGCGGATGTAACCAAAAATAATCTATACACTCTAAGATTTTTGTATATGATATACATATACTAAAATAATAAAGATGTGGCACCGTTGCGTTGCATTTAAAATTTTAACGCTGTGTATTTGTACGTATTTACGCGGTAAACAATGAAAATGACTCCTCAATCAAGACATAAAGAGCAATTTATTAAAGAGAAAACTTTTAAGTTACGTACTTTGTTTAATTACATTTTCTAAACCAAACGGTCTATAGTTTTGAGACATTTTTATAATATTTATATATTTCTGTTCTACATCATACTCGTTTTTTTATAACAATGTTAAGAATTTTATAGATGTTATAATTGAAAATCTGACTTAACTTGAGTTGCGTTCATGCATCACATATTAAAACTGCACATTTTAATTACAATTATCTCAAAAACTAGACGGTCTATAAGTTTCTAATTGCATAACAATATAGAGAGCACTTAAATGTACTTGTATTCAAAATTTGAGCACATTCGTAAGAAACTCATTTCGTGCAAATACCATCTTAAAATTCTAAAATTGCAGATTGTATTATTATTCTTAAGTGTGTTTGCGCTGTGCTGCATGTTCCACAAGCGCCAATCGAATCGATTAAGCGGTCTATGACCGTCGCGTATCGTCGGGACATACATAGTCTCGCTCACATCTCTCGCCACTTTCGACTCCTCGATCTCGAGCTTCATAAATCGTCGGTGCACTCGAGCATGAAGTCATAACTCGTAGTAGCGGCGGTTCGAACGAAGCGAACGACGACGCGAAGAAGGAGGCGTCGGTGCAGTGTCCGTGTGTTCCTTACGTACTTAGTTTCGTATCTTGACGTTACTTTCCGCGAAAGATGTGAAGAGGCGAAAAGTCGTCTCGTTCTCCGGAAACGAAGCACCGCCTTATAACCGCGCGCATACTTATTATAAAGCTCACCGTCAAGAATCGCGTGCATTGTCTCGCAAAAAGAGCGGACAGTATCGTACCAGATACTGTACACGGCAATCGACAATCATACGTGTCTCCCGTTACGTTTTATACTGTAGCTATGCTGCGTGTTTATACTTTACGACATCGCTATCTTCCCTAGAACGCAAGCTTCTCTAATTTTATGTATTTTTGTACATATCGTTTCTCTAAACGCGTTTATATTTTTTCCGATAACGCGATTCTTGCGCAGTTCCATCGCGTTATCTTACATTAATCTATATATTCCAAGTTCGAAAAGAATTACGTTTGATTTGTCTGCAATTTTTGATTACATATCACTGGAACAGATTTTACAACGTGTGGAATTCAAAAACACCCATAAAACGATCTATTATAAATGTTTTCAATAAAAGTAACAAAGGTTATGTATATTCCCCGAAAGTTGTTGAAAAATCATTTTTAGCTCAAAAAAGTACTTTTGTCGCTCTGTGTGTGTATTACTTGGCGGAAAGGTGGCACAGGCGGGCCAGCGTTCGGTCATGCGATATTATACGCGTTTCTCGACGATGAGTCACCTCCATCTCTCGGCAGGTAAGATCGGGGCACCTCCTCCTCTCTCTCTCGTACACATACATACGTGCGTACATACGCCCGCGCAACTTGCCTGTCTACCTACCTACCTACCTACCTACCTACCACAAGAATCGCACGCGTACGGTTGCAGCTTTATCCGACTCGCGACGGGCGCGCGCCGAACGTAGGACGGCGTGCGCCGAGTCGTTGTCAGATCTCTCTCTCTTCTTCTCTCTCTCTTTCTTCCCTCTTTCTCTCTTCTTCTCTCTCGTCTCTTGTTTCGCGCACGGAAAAGTAATGTCCGGCGCCCATTGAGCGCTTATTGAAAAGGACCGGCGCGGACCGGCCTTTCTTTCGCCGCTTTGGAGGTTTCTCGGCTGCCAGCGAGAGCGCGCGATTTACGTGGAACAACGATTCGCATACACAGGTGATGGAATTACATCTCTATATAGTTACGTTGTACGTTGTACTGTTCCATGGACTGAATTTCTTCGGCCAAATATTGTGCGAATGTACATATGTATATGTGCGAATATGTATATTCGCGAAGAGAGAGAAGAGAGAGAGAGAGAGAGAAGAAAAGCGTCAGTATTAATTTTACAAGTGTGCGAAATACCACAAGATTACTTGAATAAGAATCTCTCGAGAGATTGGTTTGAAGTTTCTCTCGTTTAATTGTATAAATTTCCATCTTTTATATATTTTTCCGAAATTGTCAGAAGTATGTTTTATTTCGCTTTCATCCTCAAACATTTTCACTCGTTAAAGGCCATCACACATAAAATTACGTAAGAGCATAAGACGTAACCGTAAGGAAATTGACTAATTAAAAATTTACGTCCGAAAGTGGTGGGGATATAAAATACATTCTGATTGGTCAATTTCCTTACGTTTTATGTTTTTACTTAATTTTATGTTTGATGGCCTTAACGTGAATTAATAACTCTACGTTGAGATTTTGGGAAATAAAATTTATAGCATCTGTAAATTATTTCTTCAGAATTTTTTCTTTTGTGTGTGTGTATCATATATGTATAAAATCTTTGATAGTTGTATAAATATATTTATAACTATATAAAAGACAACGAAAAATATATATTTTTATAAATATATGGAAGACAATATAAAAGACAGAAATGCGATCCTGAAGAAATAATTTAACGATGTAAATTAGATTATTATAAATTAGATTCGTTAAAATCTTAACGTAATTATTAATTCGGAAGTTAATGAATATATTCATGTATATACCGTGAAATAAATCAGAATTAAGAAAGACTTTACTTCGTTTTTTTATAAGTACAATATGAATCTCCGAGGAAGAAAAAATACATAAACAAAAAGAGAGAAAGAAAGAGAGAGATGCTTTTGAAGCGGATTATAAAGGAAGCGCGGAGGGTAAAGCAAGAGGGTCTCTCGTAGTTGTGAAAATCTGAATTTTAAAAGGGCACAACGCCTGTGAAATATGACCGCGCGCTACGTGGGAAGAGAAAGAAGCGAAAGGGCTGCCGCGGACCGGCGGCGGCGGCGGCGGCGGCGGCGGCGGTGGTGGTGGATACCCGCAGGAAGGCGAATCTGTTCTATACAAACCAGTGGTGAAGGTTATACTCTCTCGCAGCGGTTGTACTCAGATGCCCACTCATACTGAGGATCTACTCGTGAACTAGCAGCAGCGCGCTACTCCCACAACGAGTTACTCTCCGCGGAACCTCTGCCTCTTCCCATCGGAACCTCAAACACCGACCACCAACCACCGCGACCGCGATCTACTGCCGTTTTCTCTCTTTCTCTCTCTTATATAGTTTTATAATGAAAACGGGCGCGTGCTGCGCGAGGAAATATATTCGTAGAGGCCATTGGTGCTGATACAGGAAAACATTTTTATTCACTTTTACCGAAGTTTATTTAGGACTTTCTTTTTCAATGTGCGCATCTAACGCTACAAAGTTAAGCGAAAAAATGTTTGACGATAAAATAATAACATTCACGTTTATCCAATTCTGAGAGTTTGATTACCAAACAATTGGATATGTCATTCTGGCAAAAAAAAAAACTGAAATGGAAAAAAAAAGAATCGAATGAGTTTGCGTAACGATAAAACGCGAACGAGTGACCATATATATCTCATGGAAATGTAAACCGGAGAGAGAGAACTGATCGTTCTCCGGCACAACATTCGCTTCGACAAATCAATTTTCGCGCATGCAGATCCGCCATGTCGCGAAAGCGTGTGCATATTAATTAAGAGCACTATATCCAGTCCAATGAGGACCATCCTGCGATTTTGTCGATCATCTAGATAACACGTGACCATCGGGCAAATGTCGTTTTCGCTTCGTCCGACTTTATTGATTTTAGACATTTAGTGTTCAATTAGCGCGAACGTGAGGAAACAACTTTGAAATGTATATTATGGAAAAGCGCTCGATAATTTTTGTTGAAATTTTCAGCATATATTATTATACAAAATCTCGTTTTTACCGCAAAAATCTCCAAAAGCAATGATCGTATAATTTTTATGCAGTTGAATTTTAAGTTGGAAAAATGTTTATCTATTTTATACAGGATGGTTATAAAATAACTTTCTTATTTTTAAATCCCATAACTTCTAATGGCTCGTCCGATTCTAATAAAATTTGTCAGGAATATTCAGGGCACTAATAAGTTTTGTTTGGAATTAAAAAACAATCTTTTTGAAAATTTTCAAAAAATATCATTTTTGAGCTACAATTATTACTTATTAGTGTCCTGAACATTCCCTGATTATTTTTATTAGACTCGAACAAACCATTTAGGAGTTACGGAATTTTAAAATAAGGAAGTTATTTTATAACCACCCTGTATTGTAAAATTTTATATATACAGATCTACATATATTTTAAAACGTAAGCTTAAAAGAAAAAAAGAAATTTACCAACTTAATTTGGGCTAATAAGAGATCTCGTAAAATTTATCATCAAGTCGGCGATCGATAATTTATCGTCTTTATATATTCGAAGTAAAACGCTGTAATGTTGTGCGTATAAAGTTTACGGCGATCGTTAAGGATTACGAGAAGCGCGCCATTATTTCGAATTTCAGTAAAACGCTATTTAATCCTCGTTATACGCTGCTCGGGAAGGGGAGAGAGAGAAGGGAGGGGCCGAACGAGTTTCGCGGCGCGTGAGGGAAACGCGGCGCTTTCAGTACATTTCGATGCTATATAATTTCTAATGGCTTCGTGGCGATACAGCCAATGAATTCTGTGGCCGTGCAATTGTCACGTTCGCATTGCGGAGTTCTGGAGCCCGATATGCAAATACGATCAAGCCCGCTTGTAAATATTTACGAGGCGCAATTAACAGTTGCATCGTCGGATTTCAAAGAACGTTTAGAATTTAATTCAATGCCAAAGCTTTTCCGTGCGTCGCGTCGGGAAAAAAGCGTTGTTCTATTTTTTAACCACATCTGTAATTTATGAACGTACGTAGTTTATATACTTTCGTATGAATGAATAATTGGTGCAATAATTATTAAAAGAACGTCAACTCTGTTTTCTTTTATAAACTTTTATAAACTTTTCTTTTATAAACTTTTCCACGCGATTCTTTGTAACAAAAATAGAAACTCGAGTCTACATACAGATTCGGGTCTGTAAATGCAAATGCCGTCGTTTCTGGTTCCAACAGATCAAAGTCGCGCGTATCACGCAACTTCTCATGCGGTGAGCTGCTGCAGGTGAACTTATCGCGGCGCAGGCGGGCGGGTGCCAGCGGCGTCACCGCGCGGACTCCGCGCAAAGGCAATCACGCACATTCGTGCTTACTCACCTACTTACGCTCAGAAGTTGCGGTAAAAGCCGGCATGCAAATACGATCGAACGCCCGACGCGTAAATATTTACGAGAAACGAATTGAGACTCTCGACGAACGAGGTGGTTGTGGGAGGAGCGAAGGCGGCGTGGGCGGCGGGTGTGCGTGTCAAGAGGTTGGCATTGGCATAATAATATAATGCATATTAAGCACAGACAACGCTCGATACGCAGATAGATATTGCTTTTCTAACAGCGTGTCGCTTTGCTTTTTTTTTTTATTTGAATAATATAACACTTGATGCAATTTTGAAAAAAAACTTACAGAAAAATAATTCTGCGAAAGATGTGTTTTGCGGAACGAAAAGAGCAAAAAAAGAAAGAAAGAGACAGTAAGCAATTTTCTGTACGCGATCCACAAATCGACAACCGCTTATATTGTTCTTCGACATTACGTCACTCGTAGAACACGATCGTACCGCGCATTTCAAGATGTTCAACGCACACGAGACGGAACGAGAGAGAGACGGAATAAATAAAAGCTTCGTCGAAATTCAGCGCGCGCGACGCACACACCGCGCGAAAATTCGATCGATCGACTTCCTGTCATTGCGTCGACGCTTCGAACAGAATTCGAATCTCTCTTCCCCCGGACGGCTTTACGCGTCTTTCTCTCGGATATTTCCTCGTGATTTTCATTGTCATGAAAATCCCGTTCTCCCGCGGTGTACATCTCGAATCTTGATTCTATTTTATCCCGAAATCACGTTATCTCATTGTTATTGCAGTCCAGTGGTTTTTCGGCCGATTCGACGCGCAAACTTCTCGTTTTTTTTTTTTTTTTTTTTTTTTTTTTCCGCGCCCTCCCTCTCGTCTCGGACCTTTAACAGAGAGAGCGAGCGCGTTTGCGACTTTCCTTTCAGCCAACCTTTTGCTTTCTCGAGTCTTTTCAGCACGCTTGCATATCACATTCGAATCTGTCTGCAACGAGCTCTCGTGCCTTCTAGGTACTTTCTGTTTTTATTCTATCTCTCGCATGTGTTCCGTTTTTCTCCCCTAGAAGAACTTGTTTCTTATGACACGCGCGGCAATTTTTTTGAAAGGGATCCGGGCGAGAAGCATGAAACGAGAACATCATCGAGTGGTTTTTCGTAGATAAAAAGATTGATGGTGAAAAGCGTCAAGTGTTAAGTGAATAAATATTATTAAAATTTTTTTTAAGACGATGTACTCAACAAAAAACTTATATTGTACATTTGTTACAAATAATTCTTTAAATAGTAAATTTTGAACAAGAAAATAATCTTAGCTTTACGAAATTATTATCACTTTTACATTAGTTTTTTATATATCAATTCGAAATTAATTGTTTCTAAACCGCGTTAATTTTTTTTTAAACGCACAATTTTAGTTTCAATTACATTTTAGTTAAAATTAGAAAATAATAGTTGCACGTATTGTTAATACTTCGGATCGGTTTGTGAGGTATGTCACTACTACCAGTTGCTCCTCGACTGAGAAAGAGAGAGAGAGACATTTTCTGTGAATGTTACGCGTTTAAACTCTGCCAAGTTCGATGGTCGATGATCAGCTTGATTTCAAGCGTGGATCTCTGCCAAAATCGATAATGAGTTCACGAATGAGTTCCGGTGGAGGACGGGAGAGCTCAAACGTAGACACACAGAGAGAGAAAGAAAGAGAGAGAGAGAGAGAGAGAGAGAGAGAGAGAGAGAGAGAGAGAGAAGAGCGCATATACATATAGTTAGTATGTACACGGGCGCGGAAGGCAAAAGACACGCGACGGAACACGAGAAAGGCAGACGCGCGGAGCTGCGGAAGCAACGAGAGGGCAACCGAGCACGTCAAACAGTAATCAGCGGAGGCAAACACGATGCGTAAATATGACGTGTCTTCTGCGAGAGACTTGGGAGGTCTCTTCCCTGGTACGGCGGGCGTACGCGTCCGTGGTAAGGACTGCAAAAGAAGCTTTCACGACGACGAAGCTCCTTGACTCGCTTCTTTGTAACCCACGACAGTGCGAGCGTGTGTGCGCGCGTGTGTGTCTCCCCTTTACCTGAATCTTTCGCTCTTTACCGTTTCAGAAAATAAGATATATCTGCGCGGCTTACGCCACGTGCTGCGAGCCGCTAAAATTGTTTTATGATCGATTATAACGTGATTATTTTAACATTTCACCAATTATCTCGTATCGCGACTGCATCTTCTCTTGTGTATCTTCTCTTATCTCGTCTCTTGTGTTATTTTTATCAGTTTATAATTTTTTTGCTAGGTTTTATTTATTTATTTATTTATTTTTATATTATTAATCTATAAATTTTGCATTGCATTTTTTTCATTTGAACGTATTTTTTTTTTATATATCTTACTTGCCGCGCATCGCGCAATTACGACAGATCTGCTACGGAGACATTACGACAGCCACGGTTTATCTTCTTCAGCGGAAACTTCGTTATTACCATAGTACGCTGCGACACGGCCGCATATTAATTCTCGTCACAAGAGATCGTAAGATGTGCAAAAGGGACTATAACTGATTCAAGGAACAACGTGGAAAATTAATGATCGCCGGTATAAATGGCCAACGTGTTGCTACAGGCGATGTTCCGGGTAAACAGCATTACGCTCGCTCTCTCTCTCTCTTTTTGTCAATAATTACTCGAAGAACTCGAAATATCATGACGAGAGAAAGAGAGAGAGAGAGAGAGAGAGAGAGAGAGAGAGAGAGAGAGAGAGAGAGAGAGAGAGACACAACATTTACCATTGCAAAAGTATATTGGATTACTACAATATAAACTTTAATGACGTAAGAAAGAAAGAACTTGTTTTATCTCTCTCGGAGAATAATTGGGAAGTACTTTTCCGCCTCCCATTTCTACCTAAATTCAACATTTTACTGCTTTGAATTAATTTAACTCTCTCTTTCTCTCTCTCTGCATATTACCCAGCTTCCAGAGAGAATATTGGAAGACATTTACGAAATTCTTGTGAATATTCAAAGCTGCATGGGTTTATCTCCTAGCCGATAAACTTCGGTATTATTATTGTACGCCTCGGCGTTACCGTATATTAATTTCAGCGCAGGACACCGTAGGGCGTGTAAAGCGGCTATAACTGGTTCAAGGTGCGACAAGGAGATTTATGATCACCCGTGTATAAATTGTTAACATGCTGCAACCAGCATAAGCTGCTTGCGGATAATATCAACGCGTGCGCGGGGTAAGTATATATTTCCCGCGTAGATCTCTAGAGCGTAGAAGGAAAAATAAAATTCGATACTTTGCCACGCTTGTTACGAAAATTTTTCCGCTACAAAATACGGATATAGTGGAAAAACTCCTGTATTACTCAAAAAACTCATGTATGTCTTCCCAACTTTGTACGGATGAGCCGATATTCGCGGGGAATATACCTGCTTTCCGCTGAAGTGAATATATCAGCATCACGTTTAAGCCGATATCGCGATTTCGCATGTTCGAGTAAAGATTTTTAATTTCGACGCGAAAAAATTTCCTCGCGAAAATCGCGCGACACGTTCATTCGCGTAATACATGTGTACGAAAGTATAAATAGAGTATAAAAGACTCTATTACTGACAGTGTTCCTATTACCGTCAAACAAAATTTGAATAATTGTTTAAATATGAAAACTACTAAATGTTGTGATATTAACAATTTTTAATAAAACAATTTTCAATAAAATGTTTGTCAAATTATTGTTTAGTGAACAAATAAAAATTAAACAGTGGTTTTCATATTTAAACAATCATTTAAATTTTAAGTAATAGGGACACTGTCGGTAATAAGGTCTTTTACCCTATTATATATTTGATTTATTGAAATTATATATTTGAAATTATATATTATATATTTGATTTATTGAAATACGCAGAAAGAGAGATATTTATATGGGCACAAAAAAAATAATTATCGAATCGTAGTGTGCGCAAAAATCGCGAGCATGCAATTATTATTCGTACATGCGATCAATTGTCAATTCTCTCGATACACACTACAGAAGTGCACAATAGAAGCTGCAATTTCTTTGTTTCCCCATACATATATTGTGCGTTCACGCACAGCCTTTGTGTATACGTCGACGCAAACTGTTTACATAGAAACCAGGTCGTGCATGCGGGTATACGTAATGCTCATTTATCCATGCATAGCACCTGTACAGCTATTATCTATAATGACGATACGCAAAGCACGATGAGGGTGAATGATTTTGTTGGCAATATAAGAAAGAGAGACAGAGAGAGAACAATACGCGCCGCGTGTGAAAGTTAACACTGTCTAAATAGGTACAATGTTGCAATTATATGAGTTAAAATTGCAAGTAATTGCATAAAATTATTGTCTACGACATTCAATTATTTTTTTACAGTTCTAGAAAAAGACAATTTGGAGAGATTGAAATGACCATTTGTGATAACATTTAACTTTATCGAGTTCCGATAAAGAACTTTATACAGTTCCGATTTTTGATTGTTCTTTTTTTATACAAAATTTTTGTGTCTACGTGCGGTAATAAAATACGCGTAAAAATGTAATTTTTTAACGCGCGCTTCATTAGATAATACTTTACTGAAAAATTACTCTATTAAATAATGTTTTATTAAATGTCATTTTTTAATTATTTCAAGCTTTCTTCTTCTTCTGTTTTTTAATTTTCGTCACTTATCAGAAATTAAATGCTCCGAAATATTGACAACGGAAAAATCTGGTTTTCTTTTTGTTTTAATAACGTTCAATTTTTTCGCGCGATGTAATAATGCAAATTATGCCACACAAACAAAGTTTGGAAAACAAAAACAATTAGATCAGCCGTTACAAAAGAGAAAAAGTTATCCGGAATACATTTTGTTGATATATATTTATAATAAACAATTTTCATAACGAGGAAAATGTTCCACGCGGATAAAAGTAACGTTCTAGTGAAAGTAGCTTCATGTAAGTATAAAACACGAAATATTTCTTCCTTGTTACGTTTCCGCTTTCTTATATTTTAAAATGACGGCGGAATTTCATTTTGTGCGGTATTACAAATTTTCCGAAGCTACAGAAAGCCGCTTTCATGCGCTTATCAAAAGTAGCTAGCGTACATATATATGTATATACATATCTGCTTAAATCTATGAAAAACGTAACTTCTTAGAATGTAATTTCTGTTAGCAAGCGAATAGAGAAAAGTCAAATCTGCATACAAAGAGAAAAATTTATGTGTGTGATCATAAAGTTGTTTTAAATTCAATAAATCTTATTTCTTGTACATATGCGCGTGTATAATAAAAGGTAAGTAATTTTATAATAGCTGTTAAATGTTACTACAATTCCGAGCTGTACATTTCTTCAAGATAAAATCCGACATGATGTAAGCGCATGTTTGTATTGGATTGTCGCGGAAAGTGACGTTAAAAATTAAAAGTTTTATTTCAATCTTTATTCTGCAATACGTGCAGTAATTTTTTTTGTTTTTTACCTGGTGACGTCTTGTGTAGTGTATCGGCAGTTTGTTTTCAATTAATGTCTCGATCTCGTCTCTTCTTGAATAACGAGAGGCCGCTATGAATTTTTCGAACAACTCGCACAATAAAAATAACATTCTAGACGTGTCAGATATCATCGAAAGTGCGCGGCACTTTCAAATTTATTGCCAACATCTCTTAAACGATATTCAAAGGTGGCGCAATAAGCGAGACTTCCGACTGTTACTCTGTTTGAAGAATCGAATCCAGCGATAAGCGCGGAAATGAACTTCGAATATTCGTCTCCGAGGAGACATGAAGGAACGGACGAAAGACTCCGTGGTAATTTTCTTCGAGTCGGTCGTGTATTCCCCATGCGGATATGTTCGTGCCTGGTTACCATGCACAGAAACGATCGTATAAGGCAAATTTCACATGACTCGAGCTTTATCGACCATCCCGCGGGACTGACGTCGTAAAATCTCCCGATATTTCAAGAATTCGACGCGCACGAATAACGGATGTAACGAAACGGTTAAAAGCCATAGAAAAAAAAAAAAAAAAAGATTTGCCGTACAAAATATACGGTAAACGCGAAAGATAAAATGTGCTTAGCCTCATTATTCTCGAATTGACAACTGTATTTCTAATTAAAAAAAAATAGATCAATTGCGCGCGATTCACGAAAAAAACGTGAATAAATGTGAATAATATAAAAAAACATACAAGGATGTTCTTAATTTTTTTGTTTACATTAAAAGATTGCAATACATTATTTTATTAATTTCAAATTCTTTCTCTTTCTCTTTAATTTTTGTTTAGTTTTGCTTTTATTTTTATTTTTATATTATTTAGATTTTTTCCTTATTTTCTTTATATACTTATTTCACAAATGTTTTTCTTTTTGTTCTTGCTTTATTTTATTTTTGTTAATAATTTTGTAATTATGCTCTAGTTGCGCCTGAGGGAAGCTATTCCCAGAGAGCATTAAAAATAAAACTTCTATCTACCTATCTATCTATCTCTCTCTTTTTCTCAAATGTGAAATGTCCATTTTAAATACATCAAAAATTATAAAGTAAAAAACTCTATGTGCATCAATTCGCATTCGACAAAGATTTATAAATGTTATACATTGTTGAAAATGTGGTAAATAAGGAGCACGTGATAAAATTAAAAACAAAAAAAAAAAGAAAGAAAAACGATGGAAATGATAGCGCAACCTGTCGAAGCAACCGGTGCTACTATCAATCGTTTATGCACTTCGGCATCACTTACGTAAAAAGAAGAAGTCACAGTTGACAACCACTGGGACGACTTTTCTGCACCAGAATAAATTGCAGCAGTCATATAAATAGAGACATTCACAACTCGCCTCGCTAATTATATTCTAGTTGGACTCGCTCGCTCGAGCCGCGTCCCACAGGAATGTCGACTGTGTGTGCGATAACGTACGCGAGACGCTTCAGCGGAGCTCAGGTTGCGGCAAATCTCGCGCGCGCGCGCACGTGTGCGCACCTGTCATCGACTGCAGTTTTGTCCCGCTGAGATATCTTGACAGTCGCCGGACGGAGACTCATAGCCTTATGCAATCTCCACTTTACGCTACTACTCCACTTTATTCGCGCTTGTAAACGTACAAATCCACTTATTATCTCGACGTGTAATTTATATAACGCGTAATTCCGCGACATGGCTGTTTACAATAGTTTATACGTTCTCCATGTATTTGCGTAAGTACCTGTGTGTGTGTGTGTGTTTACATAGAAAAAATGTACCATGAATAGACCACCCAAGCTTTATTGCGTGTTACGCGTTAGATACTCACGACAAAGACAAGATTACAAGCGTTCTTGGCACCTCAACCTGACTATTGCAAATATCAAATTGGTTAGCGAAAGATGTAATGTTATTACATGTATTAATGTCTTTCTCGCGAATTAACGCAAATGTCATACCGACCTCTGGAATTGCATACTTTGCGACACTAATTAACACTTGCGACGACAATCTCCGCAAGGACTTTGAAACACAACGGCGAGAGAACTTTCCCAGGCCACGTTGCGTCAAAGCAAGTTATTTCACGAAAGCAAAACTAATAAACGATCAAGCACCGCCGACACTCCTTTTGTGTCTTTGTCTCCGAGCTCTAGGCCTTTCCCTTAGAAAGGTTGTAAAGCAAAGAAAATTATGTTTAGAACGCGCTTGTTTTTCGATTGAGAAATGGCTGGAGCGAAAGCGCTAAAGACTGTACTTGAGCTCGTTCTCCTCTTCCGTCACGAGACGCTTTCGTAAAGAACAGAAATAAATGCGTTTCCGGTTGCTCCTGAGCTTTACTTCTTTCTTTTGGTTTTTAGCTCGGAAAAACTCGTATTTGTTCGTTTGCTCGGAAAGCGATGAAAAATCTTACGAGTACTGTAGACTGGGCCTGTGAGGTCCACGCGACTTTAAAATCAAATATCTTCGCGAGAAATCAGTATTTTTTTTAATTTTGTTTTTTTGAATCGAAAATTTGGACGATGTCCGCAATTCTGCATCGATTACAAAAAAAATCAAAGTGAAAAAATATCTAGTAATTTCGAAGATATAAGCGTTTAAAGAAAAGACTATTTTTTGCAAATATTCCACGGATAGCAGCTCCTGTAGCCGCAAATCGCACACTCTGCGCGCCATAACTTAATAAATTGCTGTAAATGTACATAAATTTTGACAAAATTATGAAAAAATATCAATTGGTTGTCACAAGTGCTCGAATTAAAAAACAATTTACTTACTCTACAAAAAACTAACGTCTTTCATAGATCTGTCAGACCCTTTTCACAATTCACAACTAAATATTCGCAAAGCTATTGGACGGCTGATGCTATCAACATTTTCCACCGTTATCTAAAGTTTTTTTCCGGATCTTCAGATGTCGCGCTCAAAATTAATACCTACCAGAGACAACGATTTTGAGATTTTTGAGTGGGTCTGGAAGACCCAGTCTACGGACAAAGAGTTAAGTATATATATATATGTATATTTGAAGTAAGTATATTGTAAGGATTTGACCGATGATGGATCAAACTGAGGGCAGATCGAGAGAACACCACAGATTTTATAGCACACAATAATTAAAGATATACTTTATTATACACCTTGCTTTTACAACGGTGCGGTTACAACAGACAAACGCAGTTACTCGTCGCGGTTGCTCGCAAGCGAATGCCGTGTTCGCTATCTGCTGGCATTTGCTCCCTTATAAATCGGGAAAATTCGGCAAGCCCGATTGCTTGCAAATGGTGTTTACCGATAGCACGTCACGCAAAAGATGCGTGACACGTATGTGATATGCATGTACTGTTGTTACTTGTAAATTTCTGGTATATTCCTTACAACATAAAAAAAGATTATTCTCTTTTTCTTATAAAAATAATTCTTATAATAATAATCGTATATACGTGTATTGTTCGGTATCAATAAAAAAACTTAAATTCTGTCATAATTCTATTGTGTCTATTAAACAAGAATTTAAACAATAGTTTTCGAAGGCGCTATGGAAAGAGTCATCATTTTTTATCGTTTATCATCCAATTCGCTATTCCGCGAATGTTATCAGCATTGCGCAGCGACACGAAAATGCGATTTGTTGAAACGTTAATAATCGTTAATTACAATCTGCTGGCCGCAGGCTTTTTTAATGATTTCCGTCGGAAATAAACGGGAGCCGAAACGCATTTACTCCGTCGTTTATCTAGGACGTATATTTTCACGATGTAGCGAAAGAGGCACGAGGTTGGGGCGGGCGACGATGGGGATTTGCGAGCAAAGCGGTATTAGGAGTTTCAGAACGATTATGGTCGGACCTAGTTCCAAGAGAATCGCGGGGAAAGCTTATGAAAACGAGCGGCCACGGCGCGGCGCGGCGCCGAGTTCGCTAAGATGCAGCCGCGTGGGTTTTCGCCACGCTGTGATAAAGATCTCGGAATAAAAAAGAAAAAAAAAAAATAAAGAATTCAACAGTTTTATCAATTCGAGATTGTATCTCGAAAATTACAAGAAACGCAAGTTACAATTGTAATTAACAATTTTATTAATCAAAAATTGCCAGTAACAATATTTATAATAATTTTAAACATTCACAAAATCGGAAACTTAAATTATATATATGATATAAAATTTCTCGTCGTCGCTATATCTTTATTCCGCAGGCAATTCTTCGCTTGCGCATCAACTACATATGATTTCTGTCATTACTGTTTATAAGCATCGGCATCACGCAACCTCACAAAAGACGGCGACAAAAATGATGAGAAAGAAGAAGTGTGCATTGCGTAATTCTTGGGAACCCGACCGGGGCGCCATCATCGCCTCGATGCAGCAACGCGTGCGTTGCACTCACCGTCGTCGTTTCGCGACCGGCACTACACCTGACTGACGACGAGAAGTAAGTATATGCGCTTCCTCATTAGCGAACGCGCAAGATACGCCGTAGCGACTCTTCCTGTAACCGAAATAAGGCCGCGACGGTCTAACGTTTCCGTGAATATTATTTCCCTTCTCTCTCTCTCTCTCTCTCTCTCTCACGCTCTTCTCTCTTTGCATTTGCGCGAATTCTCCAAGTCATGTGCGGCTTCTCGACGATCACCTTCCATGTAATCTAATTAGTCCATAATCTCTCTTGATCTCACTTTGGCGGCGCGCCGAAATTAAATCGTTTGTGTGGAATTATATGCGCGCGTTATAACGCTCGCGCGCGCGTGCGCGCGGCTGCGCTTTTCCTGCTATATAATTGATTCACGTCAAACTTGGAGGTTAGCGTACTTGGCCGTCCGACCGTCCTTTCTACAAATTGGTGTAAGTTTCACGGGGTTTTGAACGTATTGCGAAACGACGGTGAGAGCAAAGACCACTAATTAGCGTTGTTATTTGGACGGTGTGTTTCTTTCACGTGCTCATCTCAAATTGCACGTCTAGAATTATTGAAAGACACGTCCATCATGTGTCTTGTGCGATTTCTATTCTCTCTCTATAGAATATTTAACTGTAATATAAACATTCGTTAATACGTAAAATGTATAATAAAAACGACAATAAGAAAACGTATTAATTAGTGCATGTGTGCGTACTATGTTTTAGACGCTAATTAGCTAAATCTCTTAAATGTTCAGAGCTGAATAATTCACCGCCGCAAGATCGACCTGAACGGTGAACATATTTGAATTGCTTGTTATTTTTTCACAAGCAGACGGGGCAAAAGAAAAGTATCAGTTCTGCAGGTATAGGTTTCATCTTTTAAAACTCGATGTATGCGCATAGGTGCTGCTCGCCGTAAATATTCTCGCTGCCGGGTTCTTGCATATTCATTTCTAGCGGACGTATGTACAGGGGAAGAGGAGAGGGAGGAATACCGGCCGAAATAATGGCTGAGGATTTCGCCAGGACACGTATAGCCCAATCTCTCTCGTGTCGCCCGCCTTCCTCTCGCTCTTTTATAAACCTCTCTTGCTCAGCTTACTTTTTTCCCGCGGCCAGAAAGCGCGTCTCCGCGTTCTACGGGTTAGATATTCCCCTATAGTTTCACGTTACTCGCTTTTTTTTCATGTTGCCCGGACTATTCCCGTAGCAGCATAGTTCTCCGCGTTCAGCTGCTTTACATTGTCGAGTCCTCGCGGAATTATATTCGCGGTCGCTGCAACGACGAGCGCTGCGCGCGATCTCTCTGAGATTTTCGTTACTTATAGAGAGACTGCAGTAGACAGTAAGTATGTTCGCAGTCAAAATTCGATTTTCGGGTTTTCTTGTGTAAAATTTTTTTCTAAATAGCCATTAATTCTCTCTTTCTCTCTCCAGAGCTGCGGCTGGAGATCTCATTGTATCTCTGTTGTACAGAGATATTCGAACGATCTTTTACGTACTTTGCCGCTGCAATTTGGAACAATATTCCGTCTGTATGTAGCGTGCAATCCGATCTCGTGATCTATTCAAGTCAATGATTTGATGTGATACTTATCTGCTGGATATGAGTTGCAGCTCTAACAGTAGTTAGTCTGTTGCTGGTTTTTACATTTTATTTTTTTCTTTTACATTGTTGTTTGGCTTTTCTTTTCTTTGAAATTTTGTTTCGTTGTAGTTTTATTCTTATTCTTATTTTTTTCTCTTAGTAAGATGAGTCACGCTCGCAATAACAACAAACAGATAAGGTAAAGGTCTAGATCGAGCAATATATGGTTGGTGAATATTTTCAGACAATTTAAAATTACAAGCAAACGAAACGTTTTGTCTCTTACTTGAGACTTCCTCAGTCGCAAAAGATTACAATAATAAAATCATATAAAAGATTAGTACATCACGCAAAAAAAAAAAATAATATAAAAGTAGAAAGAAAAATTGTGTTCACGCATTTTAAGACTAGCGTAGCTTTAACAAAGTAAGATGAATCACGCTCGCAATAACAACAAACAGAAGGTGAAGGTCTAGATCGAGCAATATATGGTTGGTGAATATATTTTCAGACAATTTAAAATTACAAGCAAATTTTTTTTTCTTACTTGTTTTATTTTATAATGTTAGTATTTTGTTTTCTTTTTGTAATATGACGCTCTCTCTCTCTCTCTCTCTCTCTCTCTCTCTCTCTCTCTCTCTCTTTCTTTCTTTTTCTTCCTCTCTGAATTTGATAGTAAATAATTTCTGTATATAATAATGCAAAATCTTCTAGATTTATTGGTATAAAAAAAAAAAGATATGCACGTTAATGTATACGTTACCAAAACACACGCGCGCGCACTTTATGAGTCGGCGAACTTAAAACGACACATAGAAAGTATTTTACAGAACGTTTTGATAGTAGGTACTGCGGGAAAATTGTCGCAAAAAGGATTCCAGGTTTCTATAGAGCTGCATTCGCAGAGATACCCGCGCGCGCGCGTGGCATCCATGCACCTTTCTTTTCGCGAGCATGTATGCATGCATTTGCCTTTGCACGCAGAACAACCAAAGCATAGCGGCATAACACGGGCGCAGGCACGTGATGTAAAAAGTTGCGACACGCTTAGCCGGCATGGGCGAGAGCGCTGTAATACGGTCGCTGATAGAACTCTTTTCTCTTCGTCTTTGTAACATTTATAGATATAAAACATTATAATGCAAAAATTATTGCAACTCGAAGAGATATCAATTAAAAGCTGAACAAAGAGAAGCAAGAAGAAATCTACTAGAAAAAAGAAAATAGCAAAACATTTTGCTAACTGGCTCGTTACTGCCGCTTATATTTGATTTAGAAAAGTCCTTGTTCAGTTTTTATAGTTGCTTTACAATACCCGACATTGTTAAGCGATTTACTTAACGCGCTGTGTAATTCTCGCTGTTGAAATCCGCGAGAAAATATTGCATAAATTCGCGTCTAACGGAGAAACGTGAGAAAATAACAGGACGATTTCGAGCGCGATGGCGAGCGAGACGCCGATATATTGACGACATGCTTTCTCTCGTGGTGACGATATTTTAACATAATACAAAAACTATAAGTCCTTTTTTCTGTTGTTAGATGACACTCGGAAAATGTGGTTTTTTGTCACATCTAAATCCAAACCGCAAGATTCGCGAGAGTCGTAAGTGCGACCTAACATGATGTCGCACGCTAGAGTGGCCACAGTTTCTACAGGGGCGCACGCGAGAACTAGAACGCGTAACATTTTAATAAACGCAATTATCCGACCCACCGTCATATTTAGATGCGCGCGTACGTACGTACGGAGGAGTTTGCTGCGCGCGCGCGCGCGTGACTCTCTAGACGAGAGAAACGATCACGGCAGGCAGCGGAAGCGGTTGAAAGTAGTGGACGTGTATCTCCTGGCGGTGGTGGTGTGTTTTAAGCTTTATTAAACGGCATATTTAAGAGGATTCTAAAGTGGATCTGTTTTATCGATAAAACTGAAGTTTTTGCGCACATTAATCTTTTTTTGGCTGTGCAGATTGATCCTTTTCTACAATTAAAGTACATACAATAAGGGATCCGGGACGTCCAAATTTATATAATAAAATTTAAGAAAAATGTTTTTTAAACTTCAATTGTTTTCATTTTTTTTAATATAAATTTGGACGTCCCGGATTCCTTATATTATGTGATTTAATTGTAAAAAAGGATTTATCAATCCACACAGCCAAAAAAAAAGATTAGTGTGCGCAAAACCTTCAGTTCGATAAAACAGACCTCCCAGTTTAGAATCCCCTTAACGGCGCGATTCGCAAGGACAGCCACCTTTTGTCGAATTCTCGATTAATTGTAATGGGAACAACAAAGTCTCGGTTTTCATTCAATGTGGTGTATCTCCTATACACCATCTGTACACACTTGCTACACACGGAGACGGTGCCGACGGTGTTCTGAATGCAGTCACGCGCAGTTGCTGCCTCCTCCCTCCCTGCAACGTTGCTTATAAATAATGTAATTAGTCTTCCTGTCTAACACTCTCGTGCGCAATAAACTATATACATCTCTTCTCGCGTTCTATTCTCTTTTTATTTTCTCTTCTGTTAATCATGAAAACAGACCGAAACACACGCGGAGCGCGCTAGCAGATCGCTGATCGCGCTTCCGGGTCAGGCAAACCCGCGTAAGAACACGGAGAAGTCTACATCTTTTTCTTTATAAGCCATTTACATATCTTTGCAAAATCGAGCGATTCGACCAATTAACTTTATTCTGAAATAAAAAATAGCACGGCTTAGTTTTTATGTAAACAAAAAGACAAATAACGTAATTGTTCCGTCAACTGCCACACCGTTGACTTCGGATATGCCATAGTGCTAGTTACCCACTCATCTTTGACTGTTTTAACATTGATAAAGACCGAATCCACGGTCGGAACGTTTGTTGTAAATTGTCACTCTAATATATCAAGTTTTTTCACTCAAACACATTGAATTTTTAATAACACACAGCAACGTGTCTTTGGACTTTACTGACCTGATTCACTGCTACTTCTTATTAATTTATACAAATAACGTATATTCCCGCGGTTTTTACTTGCTGCATGTAATGTCGATATGAGAAATTACTCGTAATCGAAAAAAAACATTTCAAGTAACATGACATACTTTTTATTTTTACATAAAAAATGGTATCGCAATTGATTTATCGTTTGCACGGACATCTCTTTGTGATCCCAAATTTTCCCACGAAAATTTTCTCAAAGTCAGCCATCGCGAACGAGACAAGCCAATACGACGAGAGACGACTACCGTAACTCTTTCCGCACGATCCCGTTAAACTCCGCACGCGACGCGAACGAACGTTCCCCGTTGTGAAGATGACGACGCTGGTGTGTGATCTCCGCGCGACCCAGCGGCAATATCCGATGATTAGACACTCGGCGCGAACGAGCGGTCGGTCGTCCTCGCGTTAACTTGTGATGCGGCATCGATTTTTTTGTACGCGGCGCGGCGCGGTGTGCTGCAACGCGACGCATCGTCCTCCGCGAGAAGAAACGGTCGCGTTAAGGGTGTAAAACGTCGAGGATTACGAGCCTCGTCTCACGGTGCAAACAGCAGTGTCGTTGCGCCGCGCGCAAGCCTTTCTCCCACATTCTTTCTTCTCTCTCTCTTTCTCTCTCCGTTTCTCTTTACACTTCCTACATCGTTCAGAACGACGCGCGCCATTCCGGTGAGCTTTTACGCGGCCGTAACTGCAAGACCATTACGACAGTGTTTCACGTATCGCGCGGAACGGCGCGCATACGAGCGAAGATCGCACGGTTCCCGGATACTGGCTTCGGAGACTATCAAACGTCGTCGTCCTATCAGGTCTCCCCGTTGGACGACCGAGAGTCTCTCGCTCTCTCTCCGATCTCTCTCCTCTTTCCTGATGCTACGTGCATCCTGTCGGGGAACGTTGCGCGCCCGCCTTCCGGCAACTTTATCTCGTATTTCGCAGTCGTAACGGGCGCCAATAGCGCGATCGCACACGAGAGAGAGAAAGAGCATCTGCTCTCTCGCATTCGAGAGAGCGTTTGTTACTCAAGAACGCAGGGAGGCGATATTAATCCGATCTTCATCAACTTCGATCATCTGTCGCCAATTAACGAAGAGCGACTACCTTCGCGTTATTGTCGCGCGCGAGATACGTAGCGTGCGCGTGCGCGTTGCTAATTAAATACGTTTGGAAGTTGATACGTTTTTTTTTTTTTACTCCGCAACACGTAACCGAGTGAGGCGTGTTTTAAATGCATCATCTCGCCGATCTCTCGCCCTACATGCGCACTTCCTCTCATCCCCATAACGCGAGCGGTGCATATAAGTTTATTAGTAGTAAAAAAAAAAAAAAAAAAGAAGTAAATTGAAGGTTTAATATACGAGGCGGCATATAATTGCTCCGTTATATACATCCTCGAAATTACATTTCTCTCGCAGGAAATACTCGTTGCGAGAGCAACAAAACAATGATAATAAAAGATAACAAATATAACCGCGAGCACGTTGCATTTTTCGCAAGTTTCTCTATAAACCCGTTTTGTTTTCTTATATACGTTAACGTTCGCAATTTTTTCTGACGTATCATGACCGAACGGTAATAAAGTCCTTGATGCGTTTAACGTGATTAGGTCGTAACTCCATCTTCTTCATCGCGTTATATTACATTGCCCATATCTCGTGTGTTATGTTACGTCCCGTCGTCGTATTAAACATCTCTCACGATATATCCAGCGCACAAAACATTACACAACGTGATTGCCACGGCCGAGTCTTTTAATCCGGACCCTCATCCCGGGAAGGGTGAGTTAATTTTCTTGGTCGGTAGGGAGGGAATGTCACGGCAGACGGAAAGCGAAGACTCGGACAGAGAGCAAACACCAGAGCGCGCGACGAGGGTCACCGAATAAAATTGCGGTAAAACCTGCCTGCCTCCTCCTCGTCCGCTCCCCCCGTGCGTCGCGTCGGTCGGGGTTTGCGGGCTGCGACCGCAAATTAACGACCGCGACGCTCGAGATAAAATAACAAGCCGCATAAAAGAGCGCCGATACGTACCGATTACCTCGACCTACCTCCGCGATAGGTCGGTCTCTCTCTCTCTCTCTCTCTTTCCCTCTCTTCGTAGACTGCGCGCGCTCCCGCATCTTTCCCAAGTCACTCTCCTCCGTTCGCCTTGTAACACAGAACGAAGTGGCGAACCGGATCCTCCCACGGAACAAACAGGGAGGAGGATACCCGCCGACCTCGCTCTTCTAACGAGCTCTGCCTCGAGATTCCAATTACGATACAATTTTTTTTACACACTTCTGTCATTGCTAATCGTAACCGCGCGCGCACACAAATGAGTGGAGATTTTACGAATCGTCAACGTCGCGGAAAAAAAAAACAGTCGCTCTCTTATAGTCGTCGAATCAATGAACAACACAGCTGGCTCCGGTCATTGTCGGACCGATTCGATACGCTTCGGCGAGAATTCACGACAAAATGAACAAACAACAGGTGTATCTTTTCCGTCGCCACAAAAGTAGTGTTTTTGCCAACATCGCCGAACGACGAGACGGATCGTCGTCGTCAAACACCACTACCAATCGAGGATGCAAGTATGTTAATCGCTCTCCGCGATGTCTATTATCATTGCCTGCTGCCGAGGTTCACGAACGCCAGCAGACGAATAGCAGAACCTCCCACCAAGGGAAACTATTTTCGCTAGGATTCCGACTTAATAGTTCGTCTGTTCTTTTTTTGTCCCGTAATCTCAGTGTGCGGGTGGCAGATTTCTCGGATTCACCGATCTATCATGGGTTACTCTCAACCCGGGTCGTTGTCGATATACCGCTCTCTACCAAAGACGAGATCAGCTTCATCACTAGTTACGAAGGAGATGTCTCTCGCGCCCTCCTTTTGATACCTTCAACGGGACTTTGATCTTCCCTCGTTCTTCTCATTTCTCCGCAAAGCGTCTTCTTTCTTACCGCGTCGGAATGAAAAATCACATCGGACAGACAAGACCGAGGAATCGTACGAGAATCTTCCGTTTGACTGGTCAAAACGTTTATGAGAACTCTGGAAATTCACGACAGTCTCGAATTGGTAGTAACGATAATAGAAAAAATTATTGTAACAAAATATCACGCGGGCATAATTTTTCACGAGAAACAAATCTTATTTCTTTTCTATAACATAATTTTATAGAAAATGTCTCACTTATCACATTTCATATAAGAAATTTACATGTACATATATTGGATTCCATTACACAGCCTTACAAAAAAAGTGAAAGGTCCGAAAGACAAGACCATGGTATCTATATGTTTTTGGGATCGCTGAATCCGAATCCGGGGTCCGTTTGACCCGATTAGGTCTGGGTTAAGGTCAGTTCAAGGTCAAATCCAGAGATTCGATTGCCAACAAAGTAAATCAATATATCTATACGTTTTTTTATCTCTAGATGTGACCTTGAATTTCAACGACCCCAAAAACATATAGATATCATAGTCTTGTCTTTCGGACCTTCTACTTTTTTTTTGTGGGGCTGTGATTATCTTTCCGAGAGAAAAGTTTTTAATGCAATCTTTTTTTTCTTTGTTTTATTTGATAAGACAATTTGTCATAAACATAAACTGTCTGTTGGGCTCTTTAGTCGCCACTAAAAATATAGTTTTATTATATATTCATATTTTTCTCTTTCTTTCTTTCTCATCTTTTCAAATAAAAATCAGAATTCAATTCATTGCGATAGAAGCAACCTCAAAAAAATTTTTTTTATACATCTTATGGCCTGTTTTATAAAGAAATTTCACGATCGCACGTCAGAGATTATTCTTTTTTTCGCAGTTTGTTAATTTTAAGGATTAAATAATAATTATACCTTCTCGAGAACTTTTCTCCCCCGATCGTATAATTGCTCTCCAAAAAACGAAAATTGTGTATATCGGAAACTGATCCATCAACAAGCAATATCCCCCACGTCGAATGCTAGTTAGATTCAGAAGAGGGTAAAAGATTCCTTCGGAAACGATCGATATTCGGTCTAATTCGCTTGTGGAAGAGTTAATCGCGCGAAACGTATAATATCAACCGCGCGATAGTCGATTGCAGATTAATGAAGGTTTAGCCGTATCGACAGCTACCAGCAGTCGGCAGTCTGCGATAGAACGGAGAAGATAGTGGTAGAGAAGGTGAGGTAAAGGTTCTTGCGGAGGAGGAGGAGGAGGAGGAGGAGGAGGAAGGATAAGAGGAAGGCAAGAGGGGCGTTGAAGCGTGGAGAACAAGAAGCCGCGGGAGGGGAAGAAGCGAACGGAAGGTGGAGGTGCAGATAGAGAAGATCGTAAGCCGTGAGGTTTACTTTGGGTGATCCCATGACTCCTCCGCGAGAAGACGACACGGTTTAATGGTTCGCCTGAGAACGCCGCGGTAGGAGCTGCTGGCACCTCCGTCTTTCTGTCTCTCTCTCTCTCTCTCTCTCTCTCTTCGCTCCGTCGTCGTCGTCTTTACTTTCCGCGTCCTTCTCTCTCTTTCTTTCTCTCTCTCTCTCCCCTTCGTCTCTCCAGTTCGCCTTCGGATCACTATGTAAGGGTACTTGAATGGACCGTACGATGGCCGAGATGCTGCGCACCGCAAACGAGTTTACCCTCGAACCTCGTGTTGGCTTAATCTCACACCCCAAGTCCGAGCGTGATGCACATTTTAACGTACGTGGATACACGAAAAAAAACTTGGTGTATTTTTAATTCAACGTCTCTCGTGTTTATTTCGCGTTCAATTTCGTATTTCTAACATTTCGCGCGCAATTATCCTTCTCGTTGTAACGCGATATTTCGGCGAGCGATCTACCTCATTCGTTTACTAAACGAGTGGACGAATAAGCAGAATTATTTTTCTTCCTATCTCTCAATCACCTTTTTTTTTTTTTTTTTATCACAGAAAGCGATATCTAGCGATGTACAATTCTGTTGGAGGGATGGCGCGCGATATCTCAATTCCGAGAATACAAACGGCAAACTTTTTAATTAAGGTCGTTATCTCGAGGAAAGGAAGGTTCATTCAATTTTTAATAGATCGTCGGCGGTCGGTATTTACAGCGCGGTGGATATATTCAACTACTGCGTTCTGACTGTGGCTACTGAGAACGGATCTCAAGTTGATTTGCACTTTTAGATGTGCTTTTCAATATCTCGTATTTTTTTTTCGACAATACAAATAAAATATTATATATATTTAATGTGCGCGCTAATAAAGATTTTCATGTTAACTTTCAAAATTAATGTTACGTTGTTTTTGTTTCATATAGAAATTTTGTAATCTCTAAAAACTTTTTTTTAAAATAAATTAAATTAAACTAAATAATTTATTTAACACATTTAATTTGTTTAATACAAATAATGTAACACAATTTAATGTTAATAAATTAAACATAATTTAATGTTCAATACAATTTATTTAATACAAATTAAAGTTATTATTTTAAAATTATATTATTACTCGTTCAAGAAAAGACGTTTAGGGAGAAAAGATTAATAGCAGAAGAGATCACACCCACACACACACACACACATATCTCTTTCTTTCCTCTCCGCCACGCTCGCCGTCATTGCGGTGAAAATAGACGCTTATATTATCGAACCTTTCGATCGGGGGGAGTTAGCTCCCCCGTTTTCAACTGATTGTGAGAAAAAGCATCGACGATCGATCGCGTGCTGGCGTACGCGATGGCGCGCAAACAAGATGAACGATTCGAACGGTTTATGGGACATATAGACGAGCTTTAGAGCTTCTCTGTCGCGAAGAGAGCAAGCTTGGGTGTTGAAATGCGCGGAGTGCGGATATGCAGGTATGTATGTAGGTGTGCCAAACAAATATTTTCACCAACTTCTCGACGAGCCAACCACCACATTTTCCTTTCCGACACGCGTACACGTAAGAGGGAAAAGGAGGCGCGCGCCCATCACCACGCTCGGGCAGTCGAATGAAGAAGTTCCGCCGCCACCAAAGTGGATGGGTAATATAACCTTCTTGGCTGCGATGAGAAATGATTGGCAATCAAAGTTGATATTGCCACGTGAGAGGGAGGAGAAGAAGGAAAGAGAGAATCACGCTACATCGAGAATGCAACTCGGTCTTTCCGAGAAAGAGAGAGACTTTCTCGTTAACCGTTTTCCTCTTATTCTCCTTCTCGCGTGCGCGTTTTCTCTCTTTCCGCCACTTTCCGTCCTTTTCTTTTTTTTTCTCCTCCATACTCTTTTCCACCTGCTCTCTTTTCCTTAACACCTTCCTCGCACAGGCAATTCTATTTCCTTCGTCCACCTTGTCGCACGTCTCCGTCCCGCTCTTTGCGAAGCTGGTCTAGCAGAAAATCGCGTCTCGCTTTATAGTCAGATATAGGCTGCTCGCACCGCACGTGCGTAACAGTCGAGATTGCAACATGTGTACATGAAAATTATCGATTCCTCTTCGCGTATATGTGCGGAACGGCTATAAATAAGGGCTGCACCGCACGTGCTTCTCGCAATATACATATATATTCTCTCTCTCTCTTGTTTTCTAATTTGAAGTCAACTTTTCTTTCAACAGTTTGATTAAACGTTTTTTTCTTCATGAATTATCTTGTTGAGAAAAACGGTAAAATTGCAATTACGACGTAAAATTCACAAACGTCCATTATTAATGCGTCAACGTCCCATCTACCGTCTCGTTGCGGTCGAGGAAAAGAGAGCCGCGGTCGTTTGTTGTTCTTAAATACTGTTTGCTCGCGGAAACGATGAGACAGAACGCGGTACGATTAAAGAAGACAAAAAGGCATTTAACAAAAGGTTAAGTCGGTAACGTTTCTACTTCTCTTGCGTGCCAACGATTTGCTCCTAATGGCTCCCCGAACCTTACTGTCCGAGTATAAAAGAAACGTGAGGAAAAAAGCGCTTCTTCTTCTTCCACTTCTTCTCTCGCTCTCCTTCGTCTCTGTGGTCTCCGTCCGGGACCGCGTAATAGCATCGGTTTTCGGCCAAAGAGCCAACCCGAGAGAGCCCGGACGAATATCGAAGATGAAAAAGAGCGGCCGCCGACGCGGACGAGGTGTGGAGGAGGAATAATATGAAGTCGGTGGTAACAGGTAGGGAAGAAAGAGAATTTGACACTTGTTCGAAACTTTCGTTCGAATTAATTTCAAAGATACAAATACACACATTTTCCACCGCGGGATTGCCTCGATTCGAAAACCGCGAGAAAATTAAAAAAAAAAAAAAAAAACTTCGAAAAGCGCATGTACGAGCGCGATTTTTGACGCGATATTATCTCGACGTTATGAATAAGAACGCGAAAGAACGCGAACGCAAAACGAAAACAGAAAGAAAGAAAGGAAGAAAGAGAGTGGTATAAGAAAAACGAAAAGGACCAAAGGAATTTGCGACCTTGCCACGGCGCGCGGACTAGGCCGTGGCAGCTTCCAGTCGCCGCCGACACTCCCTCCACGCATCGGCTCGGCTCCGGCTTCTTCGTGGTGGTTTGCCATTGCCGGTGTGAGGATCGCTCCTGCCGCGACGAGAAGATCGTAGGTGATTACGGGAAGGGGCCCCGGTCCCCGGGCCGAGAGACAGATCAGAGGTGCCGCCTTTTGCGATGACGGAGCGATCCTCGCAAAATAATCACCAGGCCGTGGCGTCCGTCTCCGGACGGTCCCTGTTTTCTTTGCGCCGATATACAAACCACCGAGGCCGATGTACGGTGGTGGTAGTTCCCGCTTGCACGCGGGACCAATTAATCACCTGTGGAAGCTGTGGAAACACCTCGATACACGAGCACGACGACGGCGGCGGCGGCGCGACGGGCCGACGCTGGTCTTATTTTGCATCGCTGCCAGCGCGCGAGAAACGTTTCAGGCCTCGGCTCGGCCTCGAAGGCGAGCGAGCGAGCCATGAAAAACGCTCCACGGGATCATTAGGTCGGATTAAATTAAGCCGTTCGGTGATGCGAAGGTTGATGAAGAACGCAACACATTTTGCGCTACCACATCGGCGTGCATCGCGGACATGCGCCGTAGTTTAAATTAAATATCAGCTTATATTATATAGCTCGTATCACGTGAAATCACAACGCAAAAGTTGTTTGATCGAAATCTTTGCGCGGAGAAAACTTATACCGGACCCTCCTCTTCTTCAGACATTTGACACTGGAAGCCGTGTCATACCAGCTGTTCTCAGTATCGCAGACGCGGCGGCGCGTTGTTATTATTATTCTTAGCATATACAGCGGCCGAGTGATCGAAGTATCGATTAAAGTATCGTGTTTTGCGTTACACGAGCCGTCCACGTGGCTATTTTCTTCCGGTGTTGCCGCGAAAAGTGAAAGCCAGAAGAATGCCAAATAACGCAAATCAACTAATTGATCTAATTATTACTGTAATTAAAATTGTATATAATTATTGCATCATGTAGATAACATTCATTTTTTTCTTTTACTTGTTTTAGCAGACACTAAAAAACCACTTAATTTTAATTATTTGCGCGCGTTGAAAGAGGATCATAATTATACCTACATTTTAATAAAAGAGAAGCAAATTCTCGCAAAGTGGAGTTAAAAACTTTGCGAGAATAATTCTCACGTTACATTTTCAAAAACGGCGTGAGAGCGTAAAAAAGCGCGATTAGCATTATTTAACTTAAAAAGAATTCGCCGCGGTAGTATTTCGATTTCGTTATGTCCGATCGCTCGCTCGTGCACACTTCACTTCGCACAGATCCTCCGCGCATAAATAGTTCGGGAGGGACGCGGTTCGAACATTATCGCGAAAAATCGACAAAGAGACTCGAGACCGTTAAAAAGTTCGAAAAGTTGGGAAAAATTTCCGAAGCCGAACGAATCGTTCTTTCTCGCACGATTAAATCCGCGCGCGGTACAGGCGCTAACGTCCTCTCTCTCTCCTCATTCGCTCCTTCACGTACGTCACACGATTCGCCCAAATCTCGTCCATCTTTCCCTGCCTCCGGCACCTGTTTCTTTCAGCTCGTTCCTTGGGAACTCGACGAAATTAGCCGGATTACCGCGGACGTGGGACGGCCTCGAACTCTCCTCGGAGGTGCGGACGGAGACAGCGGCGCACGAAATGGAGGGAGCGCGGAAAGGAACGAGAGCGGGGAAAAGAGAGGAAAGAAGGGGGTTAGGGGGAGAGGGGGAAGGGATGTGCACAGAAGGAGCGAGGAGGAGTTCATGAAGCGTGACCCGCGTAGCAGCGGGAAAGAAGAAGCACTTTCGAAACAGGTGTAGAGTCCGTTCGGCAGGGGAAGTTCTCGCGCGAGCATGCACACCGAGGTTAATGATTCACCTTTACGACCGAAAGCCGCGCTGGGCTTGTACCGGCTACGTCCTGTTCTCTCTTGTTCCTCTCGAAACTGCATATCAGCCTCGGCCCCCGAGACAGAGAGATTTGCACGATTTTCGTTCATTAGCGTGACTAATTAAAAATTAATTCGAAACTCATTTAGGGTCGATTAACATGATAATTTATTGCTCATTCGATTATCACTATGGATAATGAGAGTTTCGAATGTATTGTATTCGGTAATATATACTGTCTAATTAAAATAATTCCGAACTTGATGCATCTGATAAAACAAGATCAGAATAAAAACATAGACAAGACGGAAGATAACGTTAACATTTTTTTTATTGAGACGGAATTTGGAAGTAAATCTATTTTATATTTGAAAAGAATGCGCGACAAATATTAAATGTCTCGTGGATGACAAGAAGAGATCTTTCCGCGACGACGTGAAGGTAAACGAGTGTGGAGTGTCGATCTCGAGGTTTGGGTATCGATCGTGAATGCCGCTGCTCCGCAACGCGACAGCCGTTCCGCTGGATGAAGTCGTTCGGCAAGACTAGCCGGGCGTTAAAATTACCTATCGCGGTAATCTGAGCGAGACGGGATCGATCTCGCGGCGTGGCGGCCCCGAGAGAAAGATGAGATAACCTGGAATAAAAACGCGTGGAGAATAGAAAGGGGAGGGGGAGACAAAGAGAGAAAGAGAGAGAGAAAGAGGAACGATCGCCTGAAGAAGGAAGAGATGTGGGATAATGCGTTGCCGATTTCGCGATGACGCCGAGGGAAAAAGGAGAGCGAGAGACCAAGCGGCGTTGGCAGGATGATCTCGAAAGAAGAGGACGACGACGGGTAACGACGCCGATGGAGGAACAGAAAATAGAGAGAATCGACCGCCCGGACGCGCGGAGCGGATCTTTCAAAGAGGCAATTTCGTAATTACGATGAGAGGGAGAGAGAAAGAGAGAGAGAGAAAGAGAGAAACGTGAAGAGCAACTCACCGGCCGGAACGAGATTGTATCGCGTTTTTCTTCTTTGGCTGTGCGCGCGGAGTCAACCGCGCGCGGGGGCATAACCCTTCTACGATAAGGATCTCGAGGTGAGGCCGCGCTCTATGTTTCGTGCATACGCTCTTCCTTCTTTCGAGCTACCTTAAATACCGCTCGTTTAAGCTCTAAAAACTACCGTCGGCAGGTTGCGCTTCTCTCTTTTCTTTCTCTCTCTCTTTCGCAAAAGCGGCCTTAGCACATCAACGGAAAGGTGCGCAGCGTGACCGAAATGTTGCAATGCGAGATATAGACATTTTTCCGTTTCCACACTTGCTGAATGAATCCTCATTAGAAGTCAGAATTGAGTAAGCCGTCATTAAAAAAAAGCCAGACAATTTTATCTTTAAAACAAATATTATATTTTAATTTTATTCATGGTCGCGAACAAAATATATAAAGTATTAGGCTCAAATTAAAAAAAAAAAAAATTAAAAAATAAAAATAGACATCATAACAAGCCGTATATACATAATTTATACATTTGTATCTATAGAAGAGTTCGAGATTTAAGAAGATGTTGAAGCGACGGCTAAAGCCCGATTCGACAGTCACTCAGCCGCTACGCTGTCCAGTAGATGGCGCCCTCTAGTCGGACCGAGACAAGGATAGATGACATGATAAAGACAAGAATAAACGTATGTGTCTCCCTGGCACTTCTGCTAAAATTGCATTAATTGTAATTTTCTATTATCTTTTCTTACATGCTTCAAAATGTCTTTTTGAAGCACTCAAAATATTCGTCTATGTCTTTAGAAGTGGAAAGTGTAACCTTCGTTTGGATTCATACTGCGTATACTTACCAATTTTGTATATGAGATGAAAATGCGGATTATGTCGTAACAGCCTATAAATTTTTTGTTTTTGTTTTTCTTGAATGTTTTTAAACTTTCCCCACTTCTTTAACATATTCTCTTTTATTCTGGAAAAGCGTTTTTTATTCCGATCAATGAGTGTAAAATGAGTGGAAAATTATATAAGAAATGTCGGTAAAACAGGACGGCATCTTTTTAAAGTTCTCATGTTCTGTACGAGAAGATTTAGATTTACCGCAGGAACGTGCGAAGCCAGCTTCTGGGATCTATTTAAAAATCTCAATCGTTTTTTTTTTTTTTTGCGCGGAGCTTTCCGAACAATCGAAGTTTTATATGATAATTGCTGATACTTCTTCGCGGGACACTCGAGTATGTTTTTCGGTAAATGCACATGAGTGTATGCCGAGCGAATTCAAAGTTGGTCGCGGAAAGTCGGAGAAAGAAGGAGAGAGAGAGAGAGCGCCCGTGGGAACTAATCACGAGTGCTGTGCAGACGCGCGTAACATCCTTTGGACCGTCTCCACGACGCCCGAATCGTCCAAAGATACTCACGTGCGGTAGTTCTCGCAAGTTTCCCCATAGAACAGTAAACGTAACGATCGAATGCATGCAACGAAAAGACGACTACCGTTTCGTGCGGTATCTCGCACGGATAAATCGAGATATCTCCCGAGCCAAACCGCAAAGTCGTTTGCCAGCCAAGTTTCGGCCTGCAACGTGCGCGCGCTGCTACCCTCCCAGACCACGTGGCGACCGCGTAGCAACCGCTTTGCTATGTTTGCATCGTCGAGTTTTCAACTACATCGAAAAGAACTACGTCGAGTCTGCATTTAGCATATTAGCAGACTACACAGACACGCTGCGGCAATCTTCTTCGTGAAAGAAAAAAATACATTTCAACTGCGGTTGGGCGTCTAGATTATATTTATCTACAGGTATAACGTGATCATTATTATACAGCGGCGAAAATATTTCATCACTTTGTTTGTTAAATTTCAATAAATTCAACAAACTAATTACCATTAAATGTGATTTAGTTGATTGTTAATTATTACATTCGTTAGAAAAATATGCATATTCCATTATATTTAACGTTAATTTAGAAATTACAAATTAATTGTAATAAATTTCTCGAAATAATTGTCATAAATTTGTATATAGATATTAATTAGTATATATGTTTTAATAATGTGTAATATGTATATGTGTATATATTACAGTAAATTGTTAAATTCGATCGACGTAGTTAAGTGTAGAAATTATTTAACTTTGCAAATTTCGCGTGACTCATCTGTAGAAAAATCGAGTCGAGTCTGGCCGCGTTGCAATGTTGAGAAATTGATTTTCCTCAGAAAATACCAAGTCGCCGCGAATTACACGGTCAAGGATGAGCAGCCGTGGATGAAGTTATTATAGTTCTCGCTGCGGTTCAACTGAACAAGCAGCTCGAAACATGACGACGTTCGACACAAGAAACACGGCGGGGCAACGGCGACGGTTTGCCATCCCGGACTCGCTCGTAAACCTATCGAGCCGAGAAATTTCATCATCCACGCAATGGCATAAAGCAACGAATGGTACAAAGTCTCATAATAAGGGCAATCGTGCGAAAGGAACCGAAACGGCAACGAGAAGGTAGAAGAAATTAGGAAGAAAGAGAGAAGTAAAAGACAGAATCCGACCACCCGGCACGATTCGCACAACCTTGTAGACACGAAACCAACGATTGCCGACCGCGCATTTTGAAACTGAAAAACCACCGATGATGATCATAACAGTTGAAAAACAAGCGTCCATGTGTTTGACGATCACACAATCGAAAATATATAAAAATACACGTCACAGATTTCCTGCAATTAATGGTAATAATTTTTATCGATGTAGGTAATTTGTATCGAAATAAATAATAAATTGAAATTGTGATTAAAAAAAAAAAAAATAAATATGTGCAGTAAAAGTAAATTTAAGAAATTATATATATATATTTTTTTATATCAAAAATACATATTGTTTACTTAAAAGCTTTAATATATGGAATTTAGATGTCAAAGTGTTTGTTAATCTAACACTAAAAATTTAGATATAAAATTTACATATAAAATAAATATTCATACGTATAAAATCGATTCAGCAACTGTTTAACATTCAAAAATTCAGCTTTTACATTACTTAAAAATGTCACATACGTACACACACGTACATACGTCAGAAGAGGATGCGTTTATAAATGCAACTGCATGTGCTGAAAAAAAGTGACAGCATAAAAGTGTTAAGGTAATAAGAGAAAATTTTTTACGTCTGGACGCAACAGCGAATTCAATTATTAGCCATACAGCGCGGCCGCGTGTGCATGCGCGGATTTTATTGTCTCGATTCTGTGACGTGTATATGATGTCGTTAAACCGGTGAATACCACCGCAAAGTGCCGCGAAGATAATCACACAAGACGGGAAAATTACATTTTTGCCATGTGAATGTTACTTTTTTACACTTATAATATTCCACGAGAAAGAGTATAAACGCGGATAAAATTTGATTTTAGCCGGGAAGCGAGTGCATTTAAATATTGAACTCGGTTCAACGATGGAGGATCCAAACATGAATTCATCACGTCAAATATAAAATTTAAATCTTCTTTTCTACGCGCGCACACACACACACACACACGCACATGAGGGAAAATTATTATAACTTGTATTTTTTATCTACATTTTCATGTACATATAATATAGTCTATTAAATCTGTTAATTCTGTTCTTCCAACTTTTTATGTATTGCATTTTTAAATTGCGCTCAAAGTGCGGTTGTTACATTTTATTCATGTTAAAAAAAAAAAAAAAAGAAAAGAAAGAAATTAAAATCCATGTTTAATTTTACATTTAATATATACATCTCGTTGAAGTTTGCAATGTTTGTCGAGCAAAAAATATATTTCGCTTCTTTTCAAACAGTAATGTAAAATTAAAACACTTTTTTATGTTACTCTTGTACTCTGGTATATGCGTCGGTATTTTATTGAGAATTCATTTATCAAGTATTGTTTACAATGTTAAAGACAAATAAGCTGTATCGTAGAAACTTTATGCTATTAAAAAAATTTTGCATTTAAACAAAATGTTCATTCTTTACATCTAAACAAAAAACTTTTAAAAACCTTGCATTTGTTCCACAAGAAGTGCAGATCTTATCACATGTCAGTAGGTATTACACGATAAATTCGAAGTACGAATAATTCAAAGAAAATATGTTCACTTGTCACAAAAGAAGATCTGTCTCGTCGGATTATACTTTCTCGCTTGTTCGAAACTTGAATGATATTAATATAATTTTGTGCGTGTGACATTTTGTATTTGTCTAAGTGAGCAATTCGAACACATATGAAATTAAAAATCTAATCACATGTGTACTTTACAAATACCGGATAAAACGTAGGATATAACAGAGCATTCATAAGACTTTATCAGTATATTTCAAATAAATCATTTCTCACATATATCGTCCATTTACAGAGAACTCGTTACTTAACTTGATGACGTGGACTTTCAATGGAGTAAACTACCGTTGAAAAATACGAGTTCGCGCAATCTGTGCAAGTCTCCGGAAACTGGAAATCGCGAGGAAGAGAACCGCGAGGAAGCTGCGATTCCGCGCGTCGTGTCGTCTGAGTCATTCTCTCGTATCCTCCCGCAATCAGCGTCGAGGAGGAGAAAACGAAGGAGAACGTTTGAGAACCGTCGTTCTAAACAATGGTGAGAACTACGCTGATTGCGGGACACACCGAGAGAGGAGAGAACACAGCGAGAGAGGGAGAGAGAAAGCGCGCGAGAGGGAGAGGGAAAACGCAAAGTAAGAGAAGACAAGGAGAATGAGCAGAGAGAGAGAAAGAGAGAGAGAGGAGGGGGCCTTTCGAGAATGGAAACGGTCTTCGAGCAAAACCGTCGGGAATCATCCTGGCACCACCTGTGCGAACTACTTTGCGAAACAATCTCTCTCGCGGTAGTTGCGCTGTCGCCGTTGCTGCGAGAGTCGTTCGACCGTTACGATACTGGTTCGATCGGATCGTTACAATGTCGCAGGACAATGCCTCCCATTCAGACCTCGGTGTCGGATGTCGCGAGACGTTTAGGCGGACATCCGACGTGTTCCGCGCGCCCGTGAGGGATTGCTCATCCAGCTGGTTCGCCCGAGACGGCATATACCGGGCACAGATTGGCCGAAACTTCTCCTTTTCTTGATAAACACGCAAACTCCGTTCTAAAAGAAGTTGCATTTTTCACGGTAACCAGCTCATTTTTTAATATTAAGCGCGCGAAACTCTCTAAAAGCTATTAAAGAATCCGCTACAGAGAAATGCGGCGGCAGCGGTATTTATTACGTACGGTAAAGTTGCGCGGCAAAAATTGCGATTGTTACTAGGCGCTCGCGGCTGTCGGGCGGCTAAATTAACGATAAAGAAGGAAATAAAGCGGGAAAGGTAAACGACGTGGAAAGTAATTAGTCGTAAGTATCAAAGTTATTATTACGCAGAGAAAGAGAGAGAGAGAGAGAGAGAGAGAGAGAGAGAGAGAGTATCACTTTGGCGTCCTTGCGTGTACGCCTCTGCAGTCCCATGAAGGAATAATTTATTGCGCAGATAGTTGTATAGTACGATAGAGAACAATGTCTCTTATATATTGCGGGTAGAATAAAAATAAAAATAATAACGAACCTCACATCTGTTTAAAATAATCAAGTCATTTACGGCTAGAAAATGAAAAAAAAAACACTCTTTCATAAATTTGCGTAAAATAAAAAATTATTGTAAAAAAATTGGATTGAACCAATCATATTTTTTTTCAGTCCGAGATCTACCTTAAATTTATATAATATTCCGTCTGTGATTCGGAAAATTAAAAAAATTAATATTTCCACAGCGATAATATTTCTCTTAACGTGTTTCCAGTAAATAACTCAAATGTTAGTTTTCGGAGTTACACAATTTTCCGCGTCGAGAGCACGGCGTTACGTGTCGGTTGTAATTAGCACGGCGAGAATAAAGTAGGAAGAAAAGGGTGTCCTTTAGGCGCGACAAACGAGACGCAATTAATCGAGGCAGTGCCGCGAGACGACTGCGCTTGTTGTTGGATCGCCGATCGCGGACGCGCGATTAGAGGATAAGAAAGAGAGAGAGAGAGAGCGGGGCACACCTTGGTCTCTTGTAATTACTGCTGCCACGAGCTGACGTTACGCCGCCGCCGCCGCCGCCGAGAGAGAAAGATTCTCGCAATGTTGTCGCAGGCTGTTTCATTAAGGAGTTGTCGCAACATCTGCCGAGAATCGTCCCGGACCTTGAGTATTGTACGCGCTCCGTGATATATTCCGGTACAAGGTGGCTCCATTAGAATACGATTACACACATGAGTGCGGGAGATTACACCCTATCCCCAAGGAAACTCGCCGGAGAAAGATGATTAATTCCCTTACGGCGAGAATAAATTTTCATCGCGCTGAGAGATTAATAATGCAACAGTGTGTGCTTCGATTCGAATTTCGAGTTTGGAAAATAAATTTGATAACGAGATGTGCGCGAAATCGTCCTCGTTGTTACAAGTGAAAATTTTTGGTTTAAAAAAAGAAAATAGAAATGTTTTTATTTTTTTTTAAGACAAAAGCTCGTCAAACCACTTACGGCATCTTCATTGTTGCTGGAACATTTTTTTCCGAGCAATTTTTTTAGACGCGGAAATCAATGGAAATGGCAAATAAGGCATACGAGGCAGCAATTTGAAGCCTGATATATTTCTCCTTGCAAACTTCGGCCGTTTCAACAGTTAAAGGGTAAGCTGGTGCATTTGTCAAAAATTCGTGAAACGTCTACTTTGGCGACACAAACACTACGTGCAATAAACGAATCAGAGATATTTGTTCTTCCGAAGGAAACTTGTCAATGACACCAGCAACTATGTGACGCACTGTTCTGTGCGTCGTTTCGGATCGTATCGCCTTTTGCGCGAAGTCCATATTTATAATTCTTTATTATTGCGAACACCGCAGTTAAAACGACATTTGTAAATTAAAGTAGCCGCCTCATCGCAATCTTCAACCAACGGCGAACGCCGTTTTTCTGACTGTGTCAGTCTCTCTCTCGCGATGTCGAGAACGGGCAAAGCGTCGCGAGAAGAAGAAACAGAGAGGTCAAATCGGAACGGATAGGAGAGACGGAAAGGAAGAGAAGAAGAAAGAAGAGAATGGAAAAGGAGGAGAAAGAGGAGAAGGAGGAGGAAGCGCACGCGAGTTTCGCAGGCTGTAATTACCGATATCGGCAGCGCGATCGTTGGCGCAACGAAGGCGCATCGCCCCGAACGAACCAGGACGGAAGGGAATGGCTGCAAGGACAGAGGAGCGGAGAAAATAATGAGAGAGAGAGAGACATCGGGCGGGGTCAAAGGTGATCGCGAATACAGTGTGATACACAGACAGAGCCACGCGAGATATCTGCCCACCTCGGCGGACTCTCTCTCTTTCTCTCCTTGTCTCTTTGTCGTCGCGGGTTGTACGAACGTAGGCCACTATATACGATCGGCCGTACCACCGCGATATGAGAAGGGGCCCCCAGATATGACCGTAAACCATAAGAATCTACGGAGAGCTATGTGAATCGTCCATTGACCACCCACGCGGGGTTTAAGAGATCCTCTCGCGAATCTCGCCTGCATTTGTCTCTCCTTCCTCCAGATAAGTATGAGATGTACGATAGGGATTAAACTCATTAATATAATCAATTTGTCGGACGCATCGGCAAAGAAAAGCACTGTCGTTTCAGGAATCGCGAATTACTCGAACAAATTTCAGATCGTTGGAAAGACATTCGTTTCGGATTTTATTTGAGGTCTCGTAACTTCGTCGGAATTCCCTGTAAGAATTTACCGCTTCTTTCTCCGCAGCGGAAATTTTACTGAACAATCTGATAAGCTGTAATTTCTCCAGTTAAAATTGGGTAAGTAAAAGCCGTGTGTTGTATTCTCGTATCGATTGTGTATTTATGTCGTTCGGAAACTTGCAAACACACGACAAACAAGTTTCCAATGTTCTAATTAGCGTGTTCCAATTTCGCGATCGTCACTCAACATCGTCCTCTTGAACGATACCGGGGACAAAGAGAGTCAAATGGAACGAAAGTAAAAGAAAAATCGAGAAAAAAAGAAGCAAACGAGATCTCGAAATGACATCATTTGATTCCTTTGCGGTCTTTTTCTTCTCTTTCTATAATGCTCCTCTTTCATAACGACAGATAAATGAAACCCCGTCAGAACCTTCATTCTTTTCGGCGATGCAATAACTGAAGGTGGATAATGCATCGAATACTCTTGTCACATTTATATTCTTCTTCCCAGATATTTTAATTTATACTTTTCCGAGTTTTTTTGTACGACAGACAAAAATAAATTTGAAAACTTTCTGGTTTCTGGTGAAAAAATTTTGTTGCGTTCTCCTTTGTTTTATTTTCCCGGACGTGTATACAAGGAGCGATTGATTACTTGTTGTCGTGGACAAGTTTCACTTTTTGACCACAGTCCAACTGATGCGATGGTCAAAATTTACGAGTTCGAGTCGCTGCCTCATCCGCCAGACTCGGCCAATTGCGTGATTGTCATTTATTTCCGAATCTGACAAAATGGTTGAAAAGAAATTTTCGAACAACAATAAAAAGTCATCGATACCGTAAATGGCTATAGCCATTTGGCGAACGAACATTATGTACAATAATGAGTTATTTGACATTTGTTCTTCCAAAGGATGAAACGTGTTATCAGCAATGTGATATATTACGTTGCTATCTAAGACGTCCTGCGCCCTAATATAGAGAAAACATTAGGAATAGGAATAAATATTACGTATTAGGAAAAGGAATTTGAAATAATGTTATTGCATTAAGGGAACGGAATAGATAATTTATTCCAGATTTTTATTGTTTTACTTATAATGCGTTAATTTATCCCATTTTCTCATTTTTTGTAAAGAAATAATTCTAATTTCTTATTTCATTTAATATTTATTCCTATTCCTAATGTGTTTTGTTTATTGTGCGCAGGGCCTCGTTTTGAATACTTATCGATCACGTATGTCTCATTTGTAGGTCAAGAAATACATTTGGAGAATGTAATTTACGATTAAATAGAATTTTTGCTGGACAAGTAATTTTTGTTAGCGTTGCTACAATTTCGCGATTAAATAACAATCAATCGATTTGACAAGATTTCCTTCGCGCAATATAAGATATTTATTGTATTTTGGGAATGCGAGATGAGTTGGTAATTAATAAAATTGCGTTGTATTTAACAGCAGTTCACGCGAATCCAAAAACGAATTGACTAAAGGAGATCGATTCGATTCAGTATCGATGACCATTAACCTCTCGTGAGGAGCGCAGGAGCCTGCACGTCGGGACAAGTAATTAGCCTCCGACTTGAGTAACCGGCCTTCTTCGGCCCGTTGGAGTTCTTTCGATGCTTTTCTCTGCTAATTTGGCAATTAGCTTCGCCGTAGCTTCGACCGCCTCGTTACCCCTCTTGATGGCTCGCGGTACGAGAGTTATGTTACAACTCGGAATGGTAATCTTACAATGCGTCCGTTCTTGCGCCGCAGAGCACGTAATAACGTCGCGACGGTAAATGACACAAGATGTTGTTATTTCGAAAGAAAAATGAGAGAACAAATTAAAAAATTTTCTTAAATAAATCTTCTGCATTTTACCATAAAAGTTCTGTGTGAAGATCGTTCTCATTAAGCTCTCTTCAATCTTCACTTAGATATTTCCATCGTGTGTTTCTCAAAATGAATCTTTTACGATCAATTTGCGAAAACGACCGATTCGATTCGCAAAAAAATTTACTCAAAATCGCATCCGGAGCGGGAATTGTTCATCTCGCAGAGAGGCCAGATTCGAGCGCACTGGCTTCCCTTTGGATCCTCAGTCTCTCCCTCTCGGGATCTTAGAGGCTCAAGGCGATCCGTGGGAGCCACGCGCCCGCCGTACGCCATCTCTCCCTCCACCTTTTTCCCTCGTCCTCCTCCTCGTCCTCCTCCTCCTCGACCTCTGGGCCGGGTGTTCTCTTTCTCTTCTCCAAGCTCTTCGTGCGCGCCTTCCGTTACTCCCCCAGACCAGAACCTCGGATCCCGGCTATCGGGTTAACCGTGAAAGAGACGCGCAGTGCGAGGCAATAAACGCGCGGGATCGATCCTCGAAATGATTTTTCTGACCCCGCGGCACCGCGATTTATTACATACGCAATCACAACGCGAGAAGAAAGAGAGAAAGAGAGAGAGAGAATGCATAACATCGACCAAGGATTGTTAGAGACTCTCCTAAAAATAAATCAACGTTCTTTTAAATTATGTTTATTACGTACCTAGACATCAAACTTATTTTAGCCTCTCCTCCTCTTACTCTTTCTTCTCGTCGCAATTATTAACTGTTTCACAATTTCTTTTATGCGTTTTTATATAATGAATTCTAAAAACTCATTACACGCGCGGAAAAAGTTTTTTTGAATCAGATGTTGAGCGAACCGAGACTTACTTGCCTTTACGGATTTGCATTTCTTTTATTTCGTCGCAAAAACGCTATTGTGTCTCTGGAAAAAAAAAGTTTTTTGTACATCGAAGAAACTTTTCCGCTACATTCGCACAAAGCAAAAGAAAGACTGTATATATATATATATATATATATATATATATATATATATA
>QVOA01023664.1:0-42311 GCA_014825685.1 Pseudomyrmex cubaensis
ATATATATATATATATATATATATATATATGTATATATTTTATACATACATATGTGATATTATTAAGTTAATATCCAGTTATAATATGTATAATTAGTGAGTTACTTGCTGTTAATATCTGCAAATAAGATCTTTACCGCACTCACTGTTTTTTATTAACTGGGTTATAGAGAGATAACATAGTTTAGAAAAGTGTTCGATAAAAATTGTGTAGCTATATCAACAATATCTTAAGTTTTGATAAGAAATCGTATTTTACAGTCGACCCAACTCGTATAAACGCGTGCATATACGGGGATATAAATAATTCTTACACTAAAAAGTATAGAATTCTTTGCGTGAACGTAATTTTTCTATTTCCCGCAAGAATTAAAAAATATTACAACGCACTATCTATGTATTTTTGTGGGTTTTGCAATAAAATTACGCATATATAGATACACATAACGTATTTATTATCATAACTTGTTTTGCGCATTTTATCTCGTGTTTTTTCCTCCTTAAAGTATGAACATAGATATCTATCTCATTTCAAGTGCAAAAATTATAAAAAGTGTAAGCAACGTCGTGCTTTCTGCCTCTATTAGTTTTCGCGAAAACCGACGTCGTCACTATCAAATCGGATTTGCAGCTCAGATAGCGAGCAGTTTTAATAATGTCACTATGTTCTTGTAAATTGTATTCTATATTTTTTACGTTACAGTGTTAAATCTGTGTTAAAGTCGTAAGCCTCAGAAGAATTTAATTTAAATTCTTCAAGCTGTCCCGCTAGTTTATTAGCCATTTTTTCTGGAAATTAATAATATGTATAATATCTGTTTATATATCTAAACAACTATTTGTTTGTTATATTCATACCTCTTCTCACTCGATCTTTTTTTTCTTTTTTAAACTGAAGCTTCTTGAGTTTGTTCAATTTTTGATTGCCTTCAATTTCAAACAGAGGGTCCAATTTTTTTTTTCTGTCTACAGAGTTTCCTGATTTTGCATTTTTTATCTTCTTCTTCAACTTTTGCACTTTGAATTCCTGCGTGATAACATATCGATCGAGTGTTGCACAGACACGCAATGGTCTTTGATAAAGTTGCCAAAATATTTAGGTTATACATCTTACCGTTTGATTTTCTGTTTCGATCTCCATTGCCGCTGTAACAGGTTCCGAATTCTCGATCAATATAGGATCCGTAGTTACTTTCCTATATTTATCGATAGTATTATTCGTAGACTCTGCGGCACAATTATCGAGCATCATTTTTTCTTCCGCTGCAAAACTTGCAAAGTCAAATTCTTTTCCCATCTCACTCACAATCTCGGCAGAGATATGCTCACATGCTGGTTGTTCTGGTGGTTTTGTGTAATATCTGCAAAGACGTTAATAAATTGACAATTCATGGAAATTCAAAGTCCCAAAATTCTGAGAAAATGTTTAAACTGCTCAAACAAACCTAATTTTTCCAGAGTTCCAATCGTCAAGAACGCTACGTGCAGCAGCAAGCAAATCAGGAACTCCGCCTTTCTTAAACTTTCCCATTCTTGTTGCTCTGATTGCGAAAAACTCATCCGGCGTTGAAAACTCCGGCATATTGTACAATTCCATCATTTGCTGTCGCGAAACTCGTTTTAGAATAGCGTTTGCCGGCGCGAAGGGATCCTTCAATGCTTGAATCTTAACCGCATTTTTCAGAGCTATAGACGTATCATCCGAGTTTCCCTCTGAACTAGCGAACACTATACCGGGCGAATCTAACAATTTTATTTTCGAATCTAATTGAACAGCCTGCATTGCTTTTGTTACTCCTGAAAAAAATAAAAACTCTTGTTACTCCTGAAAATACATGTCAAAATTGTATATATAAAAAAAATAATTACAAACCTGGTAAATTACCCACATTACACGCTTTACTACGCTTCAAAGAATTAATAACGCTGGATTTGCCTACATTTGGAAGCCCGATAACTCCTACTGTGATACTGGTTTTTACATTGCCACTTATATTACTATTCCTGCAGTAATTTCCAAGTAGTGACATGAGCAATTCCGCACCATAACAGGTGTTGTTCTGTATCATGGACTCTGTTTTCGATTTCAACTTTCTTCTGCCTAATCGCTTTGATTGTTTCTGTGTGGACGATTTAAATGCCACAGCAGGTAAACTACCCCTCAAGTACTTTAACCATTCATCTAAATTTTCTCTAGGAACCAAATCTGCTTTGTTCAAGACAAGTACCAGTTTTTTGTTTCCCTTTGCAGATCGAACTACTTCTTCCACCTGTGAGAAATCGATTCATTATGTGACACATTTTCACTTCTGACAGCAGCTTACAAAGCTTACCTCTTTGCATCGTGTTCCCAGTGGATCACGAGCATCTACCACTTCTAAAATAACATCAGCTGCATCCACAACTTTTTTGAATTCTTTATAATATGTCTTAAGTGAATTTTCTTCCTTGATGCCAGAATTTGTTTTATGTCCGGCAGAATCTACTTCCATGGATTTATGTTTCAACTGCTTAGTCTCAGCTTGATTAACCAACCCTTCTAGACCACTCTTAGCAAGTTTTTCACGCTCTTCACGTTTTTTCTCACGAGCAGCTTCTCTGCGCTTTTGTCTTTCTTCTTCTTGATGTTTTTTAAGTACTTCTATTTCTTTCAGTATATCTTCTTTGAAAGGACATTGATTTGGCACTTGAATCATCTTAGGTTTTTCTAAAAAGTGTATTTATTTTTATACGAGTGTATTTTTGAAAAGTAACTTATTAAATATAATTATAAAAGAGATATTATAAAGCAAGTACTAAAACTTTACTTTTAGCATTTTCTCTGGCTTGCTTCCTTATTTTTCTATTATGTTCACGGACTTTCTTTTCAATTTTGTATCTTCTACGGGCTGGCATGCGTTTGCTTTGTTTATCTATAAAAATAAATAGTAACAGATAATACGTAAAAAATTATTATATGTATCAATCTTAAACGAATGGCACCAATAAACTTTTGTATAATATTCACATAACGTTTTATTGTTTAAGAATACAAGTAAAAACAAATAAAAAAAGTTTTTATCTTAGAATGTTACCTAACCTAACCTATACGTTGTCTTATTTACTGTATACAGTGAAAAAACTGAGTTCAGAATTACAATAATATAATATTATACTTACTGCCAAACTTCATTTTTGATGAGTAATTATTTCACTATTTAATAAGTAAAATTCTGATATTTCTCTTTATATTAAATAACAAACCAGAAGACCACGTGCAGAATGTGGCGACTGATGCACATGTCAAGATCAGACGAGGCAATTTTTGTCACATGCGCAGTAGCAGCCACTAAACTTCGGCTGCTTTCGGCTAGATAGCGTGCAATCCCCGAACGCAGCAATGCAATATTATCCTAATGTGCAGCTAATTACAAAAGTGAGAAAGAAAGACTTTCGCGCGATCTTTATCTCTCTTGTATCACACACATACACAATCCGATATTTGCTCATCACTCCTGACGAACCTTAAACTTTTAAACAACTGGATGATTTGATTAACAAGATCACTGAGAAATAAAAATTACAAATTGATTTTTAATTTACAGTTTGGTATTCTTTACATTTGTTCTCACAATATCTAGAGAAATTGATCTTTTCGTGGGTCGAATGTGTGCCTGTCGCGGCGACAACGACCGTACGGCAATTATCATTTCGTGTGGTGAAAGGCACGCTTGTATGCATATGAGCATTCTCACACTTTCATCTCGTAAGACGCGCACATTCTGCGGAGTAAAGACAAGGCCGTCTTGACGGCCGGAACGGAATAGAAATTCTCGTAAATTATTTTCACGCGTGAAACGATTCACGTTCGCGACTTGCGCGATGCGCGAGAGAGTGATACAGTTTCTTTCTAATTGCGTTCCCACGTCGCATCCTATCTATAACATTGCCGTTGTCATGAAATATGCGATTAATTAATCGTTAGAGTCATCGAGTTTTGCCTCGTGAAAAGTAGGTGAATTAAAAAGAACGTCGACCTGAATTTTCACCTCTCGAAGTAAAATCTTTAACATACAGAAAAAACACATCAGAGATTAATTTTTTAATTTTGTAATTTCAAGTTTTCTCCTCTTTTTTACAATCACATATAAGTAAATTTTTTTACAAATGTTTTTAAACGAAACAAATAGTTTCACGCAATGTGAAGTAGTAGATAATACTGAAAAAAAGTTGGTATATTCTTATGTTATAACAATGTTTTAGTGTTACAACAATTTATTTATAAATATTTATTGCGCATTTAATTTTATACACAAGTCTTCACTTTTATTACTTTCTCTCTCTTTCTAATATATTTATAATTTCACACATTCGCATATATTAATATATTTTCATATATTGAGTTTCATCTTCTCTTATTGTTTCATAATCACGTTAATGGATTCTTAAATAGCGTATTGTATCCGTAAAACTTCGCGTAAGACGCAAAACACTTTCTCTCGAAGTATATAACCACGTTAACTATGCAGAACTGGATGATCGAAAGTCTAATTTCACAGAGCGAGTTTGCGCTGCTTCCTTTTAATTCGCAATTTTTTTTTGCGCATCACACAAAAAAAAATTCATGTAAGACGCGCAAACCATATACCACTTTCACATCTCTCCCGAAGAAGCGTACGTATTTGAAAACTGGCGCGTCCCCACCGCAATCGATCAATAGATCGATCACGGAGCGGGAGGTCGACGTAACGAGATTTGGGAACGAAGAGAGGGAGAGGGAAGAAACTCTTGGGTTCTGACTGCGGCCGCGTGCTGGCGTTCGCGCGATCACCGCGGCGATTCATTCCCATAATGGCCGCCGTCTGGCGTTGTCAGTGAGTGTGCGGATGCTCGTAGAGAGAAGTTGCGTTACGTCGTCGGGGAAGCGTGCGAGATACGCGTCCGTGAAATTTTCGCGCGTGCAAGTACAAATTGCGCGTGAACCGAGCGGTGACAGTCAGTGCGAGCGTACGCGCGATGTTAGTTTCTCGGTGTCGTGACGGACTCGCGCCGGCAGCAATTTAAAACGGAGCAACTGCGGTTGGTACACATAGTGGTGTGCTACCCCTCTCTCCGTCCCTCTCGCTCTATCTCTCTATCTTTTTTTTTTCTCCCTTCTCGTCTGTCTGTTTACCCCGAGCATCGACCGTGACGAGTGTCAGCGACTCGTCCGAAAAATTGACGGCGCGCGTTTACCTGTTCCTTGCGGGCGCAAAACGTGCGGATGTATGTGCTACGCTTCTCGCGTGGAGGATGCGCCACTGACGCAACGGCGTCGGCGGGCTCTCTCGCCGCCGCGCGATGGTAAACACGTCGTCGAATGACAGTGTACGCGAGTGAATCGAACACGGTCGTGTTTTTTCGGCTCATCCCATCCTGACGCGCGAGTTGTCTCAAAAAAACAACGCGAATCAGTGTTTCCTCACGACGGGAGAAGCGGAGAAAGCGGACGAGCGCGTCCGACAGGCCCCCGAATTCTTCCTGACGTGGTTCAAGGTCGTCTAAAAACATCCGGACGTCACACGAGCGCGAGAGGCGACGCTTTCCACGCGGCGCCGCGCGATAGAGCTGTCAGCAGCGGCGGTCGCGTCGTGAGAGTGCTTTTCTCCGCTCTTCTCGTCCCGAGAGAAGTGCACCTCGGAACACGTCCGAAAGTTTCATCGTGAGAGAGAGACGACGCCAAGGGTGTAAGGGCGTCTGCCAAAAATCCGATACAACGTAAGTACATACCGAACGAGTCTTCTTATCTATTCCTTATCTATTCTTGATACGTGCTTCCCTTGTCGCGATCAATCACAGCCTCAATGTTTTCTCGAGACAGTATAGTTTGGTGTAATTGTTAAAAACAAGAGATTTAATTGAATTAAAAAAATAAAAAATAAAAAACAGAGATGTCAAACCAGAAATAGTTTACAAGTTAATTTTTACGTAGTAACTGTAGAATTATAAATAATTGTTTCATAATTACGACACGAGTATTTATATTGTTGTTATTGCTGATGTCGTAACATGCATCTCTTGTGGCACACGCGAGAGAAAAAGATATTTACCAATATCGCAACAATAAATATCCTGTGGTATAAACAAGTCGTGAAGATGTGTCGCTGATGAAATACAATAACATTTTTAGTTGCACTAAAATTATTGCAAATTGTATTTATAGGTCATAAAATTGTTAGAGAGGTATGTGTATGTAACATACCAATGTATCGTGCAATTTTATTTAAACCTAAAGTGGTAGATATTTAGGTGAGTAATGTGTCACGGACAAACGTGAAATTAAAAAACGTAACGTAATAAAAAAATATAGACTAAAAGACAATGCAAGAGCGAGTAAACAGTCAGACACTCAACGATAACTAGCAGTAATTCTATCTTATCAGTTTACAATTGCTCAAGTTTTTAACGAGAAGTCGTAATTTCGTGCACAGTGTTAATTAAACTCGATACGGAGACGTGGATGGTTCGTGAGACTATTATCTTCGTTGCTAGATTTTACAAGTCGCGTAAGACGCATGAGACGGTTTTGTAGCAAAATCGCTTCGTCTTTGAGAAGCGTTCTCAAAAGTAACGTCAAGTCGTACTTACGTTCATTCAACGAGAACTGGCTAAGCCAATATAAGGGTAGCATCACGCGAATAAAGCTTTCTGTGTGTATACGTGACTATATGTTGTAATCTATGTGACAACGCAGTAAAATACGTCACGTAAATGCGGCGCATTCAGGTTTATCGAACACTCGGCAAAGTGAACATTGGAAACAATTGAGTTTAGTTGTTAGATAAAAAAAAAAAAAATATTGCGAGCTGCAGAGTGCAAAGTTTTCTAAGCTATTATCTGTGCGTTAACGCGCGTTGTATGCAGGAGAATTATTTTAGAATACGTACTTATATGTGTACAAAAAAAAATATGTTGAATATAGAATATTAATATAAATAATACGTGAGAGGTAGTGTATACGTATCTGTTAATAAAATAATAATTTAATACGTTAATATAATTTCATCACATGTACATACAGTAGCGATACAAAATCAAATAAAAAAAGTCCTCAAACTCACCACGAGTGTCACGCATATGTGGACAAAAACAAACGGAATCTCTGACGCACGTGGGTGCAAAAAAGATACCATCTTTAAAACTGACATCTAAATTTAAACCTTGATGTTTATTTAAATAATTTGAAGATCGCTGACGTATGTCAGATAGTAACCATGTAACTCTTCTCGTTGACATTTATTCAACTTGTCAGTTTTAACCGATTTGAGAGATAATACGCAGCAGTTCAGTAAATTTATTAATTTTGTGCTTCATATTTTGAAGGAAGTAGGTTTTACCATAAATCCTTCACTTCTGCCGACGTTTGATAGATTGATATGTTCTGCTCGTGTGAAATAGTGTTGCGATATAATAAACGACAGAATGCATGAAAAGCAATTTAAAATTTATTTATTTATTTTTTTTATTATTTGCGATTTCTCATCGACAATTCCAAGAATATCCGCAAAAGTCTCCGAAAGAATCTCGACGTCAGAGATCAATCTGTGTGATGTTACGTTACGTGTAAAAAACTGATTATCTACCGTACGAACGGAAAATCAATTTCTATTATTCTTGATTTACAACTTCTGGGGAAACGTTGCCGTGTCATGTTGTTTGCAATTCTTTAAAACGGTGAAAAACCCGTTATCACTTCATGATTCAGACATCTTATTCCACAAATGCGAGTTTTTCTCTCGTACAAAATTGTATTAGGTAAATGATCGAATAAAAACTATCTTAATACTAAAATAAGTTTCAAATCCGCAAATTAGCTTCCTCGGTTAATTTTAATGTTAAAAAATATTTCGCGAATATATAAAAAATCGTTAGAAAATTTTACAAAAATGAAAAATGGTCTATTGTTTTGAACAGAATTAACATAAATAATTTGTCAAGATATACTTTTCATGTGTTTTTGAAATTCTAATATTTTTTCATAACGTACTGAATATCGCACACACGTACACGTTATCTTCTTGTCTTAACGTCAAATGTCCGACGCTCACCAATCATTTTCGTGGAACGCAACTTTATTTCAGGAAGATCTGAATCTGCCCACGACGAGTCGAGGAGAGAATCGTGCCAAGTTCCGGTACCACGTTCTTCCTACGTTCTTCGCATCGAATCCGCGACGTTATCATGAACCTCATCGCACGGTTCCGAGGATAACGCTCGCTCGAGGATCTACCGACTGTGATTTCAACGCGTGACGCCACTGCCAAAAAAAGGGACACAAACTTGCGCCGATCGCGAAACTTGTGTCTTCGATTTTGCTTCTTCCACTATCTTTCACAGATGACGAGTGTCTTCCACGTTGTACCAGAAACATACACATTTTTACGATTCTTTCGAGTCTTCCGCGAGTCTTCAACGTCCTTTTGACCAAATCAGACAAGAAACGTCTTTTTGATGTAGATTTTCTTCTCCGAAAACATAAATTGTCTGGTACGAAGAGGCAAGAGAAAACTATCGATCACGTTCTTCCGTCGATCAAGGCGCTACACACATCGAATTCTTCGAGAATGTTTTCTTGACCGAGTCGTGAACGTGATTCGTTGACTATATTATCTTAATCTGGACTGCGGCCAAAGGCGTTGCGCATTGCATCAAGGAGTCTTGTACATCTATCGCCACTACCACTACCACCACCACCACCACCACCACCACCACCACCATCCGAACATACTCGAAGCATCGTGGTATCATCTACGCGTTCATTCGCGGTTCGAGCAGCCACCTGTTCGAACGTTTGTGCGACCGATCAAAGTTTTTTCGCTCGCCGCGGGATACGGCAGGACGACGCCGTGACGACCGTCGAAAGGCGCATCATTATCGGTCCGTCCGCGTGTGATGCGGTGCACGCAGCAAGGCCGTTGCTGCTGCTCTCGTCTCGCGTCACCTTGCGCGATCGCCTCGTCGCAATAACGGCGAAGATGTTAGGAAAGGTGCCGCCGTCGAACACGCCGGGTCCGCCTAATAATAACGACGGCCAGGTGTCGGCCAAATCGTGCGCCAGGCTAACAACGACGACGACGACGAGCACGACGTCGTGTCTTCCGTGTTTTTCGGCAGACGAAACGCCGACGGTGAGCGCCGACGATAAGGCAAGATCTTGGCGTTCGACGAAGGACAACGTCAACGAATCCGCCGTGGTGGTTTCCGAAGCTCCTTGCAATTCCTTACAATCACCCGCTACTCTAACAAGCGCGGTGTCAATGATAGAGCTTCTCAAACCCTGCAGGACCGACGCGACGACGATCTGTGCCGCTCCCGTCTGCTCCAAGATCCCGGCAAAGTGTTCCTCCAAGGAAGCGTTGTCGCAGATTGACAGAAACCATGTCAGCATTACGCAGAAGTGTGCCTCCGGTCAGAACTGCTCGAATTTCCACAAGACGCCTGGTATCGGTAGGTCGCGAAGACCGCAGTCCGCTTCGGTCACCGGAAGTCTCAACGTCGAGTCGTGTACGAGAGACTGCACAAAAATCTCGAAGAAGATTGTCGTCGCTGGCCGAGAGACTGCGAACGGCAAGGAGCATCAGACCGCAAACAGCGGTCTGTGTAAAATTATGTGTACCGAGCAGCAGTCCAAGGAGTATGACGCTTCAAGTACGGTCTCTTCCAAGTTATCTTCCACGAAGTCTTCCGAGGTGATTCACCACCAACCGTCGCCGCCGGGCGGAAAGAAATCCGGTAACGAGGACCTTTTGGTGAGCACGTGCGCGAGTTATCCCACGGCGAACAACAACGTCCCGGCGGCTGTGAACGATCTGGTTTACGTGCATCAGAAGTCGAGGATAGTTGACGTCAAGGACGGCGCCGGTGATTCCACCACCGTTACCTGCGAGGACCACGTTTCCTGCGTCGGCGATTTCACCTCGTCGCTGTCCAAGGATTGGACGACGAGAAGAATGAGCAGCGACGCGCTGCAACAGAGCTGCGTGTCTTGTCTGCCGCAGGACCTGCCCACGGAATTGCAACAGTCCTTATCCTCGCCGCGAAGCTACAAGGAGCTCAAGGAGAAGTGCCGTGATACGTGGCGGCCCACGGAGATGGCGGAAAGCGGCGCGGTGCACGGACTGTGTTCGTCGGTTGAGACGTTTCAGGATTCGACTTCGAGAAGACGCACCGGCGCGTCCTGTCAGGCTCTCAGGCACGCCGTCGCCTCGCTGAATCGTCTAGACGACTTTTACATGGAGAAGATCGGCGCGGGCTTCTTCTCGGAGGTGTACAAGGTAAGAAATATCGTAAAGTGACAAAATTTATGCATGCACATTTATTGATTAAATATTCATGGGATTTAATGCGAGGTTTAATGTGATACAAATGAAATTGCACAATATAATATTTTCGTTATTATATCGTGCTTAAAAACTTTATTACATGCAAAATGCATTAATTATTCGTAATTTAAATCATATTTATACGTTTACTGCCTGTATACAATGTGAATTTGTTGATATGCTATGCTACTATGTATAATGCTGCTATGTATAATGCTACTTGTATATTTTTCTTCACGAGAATGCGAGATCACACGCATAAATAAATAAAAAATATATTTCGCGCGAACACTTAGCACATTGGATCACATTGAATGAATTTCTTTAAATTTGTTTTTTATATTTTTTATCTTATTAAAATTTCATCTCTCTCAATTGAAATTATACGGCATTACACGAAACAAAATGCGATCTTTCGACTTTAACCATTCACTTATCAAGAAGATATATTATCATCGCATCTTTTGAACGATCTCAGCATGAGCTGATCTTGTTAAGATGCTCGTTAGAAAGTTTTTTCTCTCCCGGATGGCACGCGTATTTTCTCTCAATTCCCGCTATTGTTCGCAACAACAATCGCGAATTCGAGACGTCCGTATCTCTCGCTCTATGGAATGCGCTATCTTCTCGCAGATTAATATCTCGACGGAGATTAGATACGCTTGCCCACGTACATTACAACGTGAGCGCGTTGAGCCTCGCGAAAATTAATTCCACTCGTAATCACGCGATTATTCGTCGGTAACGAGCGATCGGGGATATAGTTTTTGTTCCCGGCAAACGATTCCTCGGAAACACACTCGCCGCATTGATCCTACACTCGTCCGAATCCGCCTTTTCCTCGATCCTCAGGCCATTAAATTTTATCAATTACCCGCAAAAGGGAGGAAGTTACGAAAGAAGGATGTTTTTCCATTCGCGATTCACAGAGCGGTTCTCTATTATACGCGAGCGATGGTAATAGTCCGAAAGACGCTAATATTTCTTAAAGCTATTGCGATGAAGAGAACATTAATATTTCATCGCGTAAACTCGGAGATACACGCGAGAAATTAAAGTGTTCATAAACCCTGGATAAAATCGCGAGTAAAAAACGATTCAGTGGAAAGACGACGGCTTTTTATGTGCTTTAAAAACCGTAAGCTTCTATCGATTGCTTATGGCTTTGTCGTCGCGAAAGTAGAGGATAGATTTTTCATCGGAGCAAGCAGTGCTGCTCTCGATTATATCGTGTTAATATGCGACTAGAAGAAAGTAGACAAACGATAAAAAAATGTTCCTGCTGTAAATTATAATTACTCTAATGATTGAAAACATATAGCATTCATTAAATGTAATTTTTTTTTCTATAAAATGTCATACACACAATTGCGCACTCGTAATTGCGAATGCAGAAGATGTCGCGACTTAAGAACAGTGTCACGGACTTACGTAAATCATTGTGTTTATTTGCAAGAAGCGGGAGCGTGTAATTATCGAAGGGTCTCATCCTTGACTTCATTTTTTTTTCTCGATGATTGCGCTTGAAATTTCCTTATATTTCAAATGTTAGGCAACCTACAAAATATTTTTTAATTGTTTTTTAATATTTAAGACGTTTTTTTAGTGATGAAACACATCCAACATTTTTCGAAAAAAAATATTTTTGTCAAATGCATTCTTGAAAACTAATTCTTAAACGGAATGAAGAAGCACAAGAAGGCACGCAATATACAGGAAATTTGCAGCGCTCAAAAATTCAAACGGAAATTTCGCAAACGCGAAGCGGACGTAAACAAATCACGTCGCTTTATCTCTGCGCAATTATATCGCAACGACGAGTCCTCGAGATGAGTTTGTTGATTCGGTATAAAATCGCGTGGCAATAATCCCGCGGAAATCGATCGAAATACTCGTCTGTCGCGCGCGCGCGATGTCACGTTTCGCCGAGAGAGATTTATGCACCACGCCGACTCCTATCGATCTATCTCTATGAGAGAGCCGCGCGGTCACAAAAGTGGCCGGAAAGCTGCCCCAGTTACGCGATATTCATTCCGTGCAGTCTGCAATTTTGCGCATTTTGCCGGGCCGCGATTGTGGCGGATTCGCCGCCGCCTCCGCTGCCGGGACAACGGCTGCACTGGACTTACCTCTACCTACCTACCTACAGAAGTCAGCCGAGCAATCCGGGACCTTGAGAAGTATGCCGTGGCTTCTCCGGCGCGGATAGGCGTGTTATAAATAGGTCAACAGGAAATTGAGCATGCTCCGTACTGGCTGCGGTGATTCCAACGGCGCAGCAGTGCGCAAACCGTGCGACCTGTGCAACCGACGTAACTCCCCTCGAGGCATTTCTCGTTGCGAATGTTTTTTATTTTTTTTTTTTTTGGTTTTTTGTTTTTACCGTACCCATATACTGGTTTCTCCGTGTGTCTTTGAAAAATGTTGGAAACCCCAGAATTAAGGTTATTTAAATAATGGATTCTATTTTCCTTCGCGAGAGACCCTGCGTGTGTACAGCTTTGAGCTTTACGGAAATCATTTCGGTATGTTATTTTTCCTCGACTTCTCATATTCTCTTTCGTTTCTAGACATAATATTTTTCTAGTTTTGCCGTACAGATGTTGCATAGCGTATCTCTGTCTGAGAGCATCGTCAGCGAAAGACCCTCGTTTAAAAATAAAATATCGTGGTCCTCGATATTATCTAGGGTGGGATCGATCCCACGTTTGTGTCGTACGTCAAATTGTACTTACCGACGCTTACCGAACACGGCTATTAGGCAAATGAAAGGTTAATAATCGGGTCGGGAGCGGCGATTTGCTGATACAATTGTTTTTTTTTTTAATTTTCTTTATTACACTTCCCGTGACATGTGCAGATTTTAGAAAAGACATAAGTAATCTAACGCTTGTTACATTATGCGATTGCATGACACTATCTGTAGTAACTATATCTCATAAATTTCAAACTGATGGAAAAAATATTACAAATGTATTACTTTTACATTTTTTTTTAATTTATATTAAATGTCACTGAAAAAATATATTAATGAAACTTGATAAGAAGAACTTTATGTGGGGATTTTGAAAACGAATGGTTACAATTCGTCAAACCAGAAACAAAATTTTGAAAAACATTCGAAAGTTAGTCGCGCAGCCGTCGCGGGGTCACCGGGGGCTCGGAGGTCGTGCATTCTTGGCACGATGGGGCAATCGCCGTGCCAAGAGTTTCGCGCAAGTACTTCCACCAATTTTCTAGTCGGGCATGCGATTGCATACTTTGATCGCCAACTATGAATAAAACTTGCTTGCTAAGCAAAGTTTATACCCGAACAGATCTGTACTCTGTATGGCACATTTGTTATTGTTGCCAAAAAATCAGAATCACTGAAATTTGACCGCAAAGTTGAACGATTTTGCGTGAAAAGTTCGTAATCGGATATTCAAAGCGGAGCTTTTTTACGAACCTCGGTCTTTGGTAATCAAGTCAATCGATCGAGCCTTTTGTGTCAAATTCCACGACCAGATTCCAACGCGATTTCCCGCTCCGACTAAAGAATTGTGAAACTTTGTAAGATTTGGAGTAACGTCAAGTGTCGCGTAACGACGTGTCGCGATCATTTATTGTTGCTCGCACGAGCGCATTGTAAATAAGAAAGTTGCAAAACAAACGGTATCCTCTATTCGCGATCAAACCGAGAGTGTCACGACTAGAAACTCGAAACTGAAACGCATAAAATATTAATGTGTTTGTATCACAACACGCGCGAGAAAACTTAACACGCAAACTTGCGAAAAGAGTAAAGTTGCGGTGGACGCGGGAAGGAAAAGATCGAGCGAAAGATGCAGCCGATCTATTTATAAACTGCGACGAGCTTCCATATGCCGTGTCTTCGTCACGAATAAGAATGCGCGTATCATGACGGATCAGGAGTCCATCCGCTCGCGAGTCTTTCCAGTCGAGTATTGAGCCAAGTTTACACGGTGACATGTTACAATATCTCAAGCGTTACATCAAAACAAATTTCCGGACAAACTTGTAGGTATATTACGCCAGGTCAAACGCTGCCAAAAATGTAATTTTGGCATTAAATGTGTTACATACATGACGCATATTTCCTCTCTCTGCAGCATGTAATTATGTCTGCAGTCCCGAAATGTTCGTGTGCACAAACTTTGTTTACAATAAATAAATCGCAATTTCTTAAGTTCTCGACACAATATTTTGATGACGCAATTTTAATTACTTTCAAAAAATAAACATTTTCGTGGAAATTAAATTTATTTGAAATTATACGCAAAAGATTTTAAAGTTTTTTCCCGTTCGCGTCTTCGAAATTTTTACGAAAATCTTGCGCGTACAACGCAGAGAATTTATCATAAATATATCCACATATCAAATTGCATCATGAAAGGCTTATTATCAGTAAAAGACGACGCGCTTTTGTTCGTGTAGAACGCAAAATATCGCGTTAAGCGCGGCTAGAGAACCCGTTGTCGATTGGCCGGCGTAGTCGCATTGCAGATTACGCGATCGAAGCCTCGCATCGCATCGAAGGACGCAGTTCCGAGGCCCGGGCTTCTTATCTTTTTCCATTAAGTCCCGGTGCTCGCATGAATACTGCATAGAGGTGCATCCAGAGCGCGCGCGTTCCGTCGCGACGCCCCGCAGCTCGCTTATCGCGTTCCATGTGCAAAGCGCGTTTCGGCCCCCCCCCGCGCGCGATCGTTTCGAGCAATTGCGCATTACGCAACCGACATCCGTTGCGAAACTGTCGTTGTTGCGAGGAAACGAGATGGTAACCTCTCCCTCGTGAGGTTCTTCGCGAGAAGAGAAGCTTTTATAAGTGAAACGGAGTCGCTTACACGATGTTCTCAGCGGTCCGAGGAGCTACTTCCTCCCGTTTGTTCTCCGCCTTTCATTCCACCTACACGCGTTCCCATCCTCCCTGCGGATAGTTTAAATCCTTTGATGCGGGTCGCCCGTAGGCTCGATAGCGTTAGACTTCCTTTTTTTTCCGCTCCGATCTCTCTTCACGGAATCACCGCCCGCTCGGCGTTGAATTGCGGACTCTCATTCTACTCGGCTATTCAATGGAAAGAAAAAAGTAATCGCTGTTTTCACGAAATTGGCACTTGTCCGTTCTTGTTTGAAACAAGAGAGGCACTCGTCACGTTTCGCAAAATTGACGATTATGTGATTTTTCGCAATGATGTGAATCTCTTCTCTCCTTGATATCCGCGAAAGTAGCTTGAAAAATGTGTATGAGCAAAAATATAATCTGGAGTCGGAAATAAATATTTCTTACTCGACTTTCTCGTTTGTGAAAAAAAAACCCTCGATTTCGAATTTCAGAAACTTTCAACAAAACCATAAGGAAGTGTGTGCGCTTCCTTTTTACGCGGCTTTGTACGTGACTCGCCGGCCGCGCGCGATTTCCCGATCGTTTTCGCCGCCGGCGTTAATCCTCAATCGGGCGAAAGCCGGCGCGAGACACGAGAAGATCGAAGGAATCTCTTTCCTCCTCCCCCGTTCGAATTCTCTTTAATCTCTCGCTCACTACCGCATCGCCGCGGACACCGCATCGCCGTGCCACCGCGGAATGCAATTATCGTGCGCGACGGTAATATCGAGTTGCTTTTACGAGTTGTATGCACGCGAGCGCAACAGCAGCGGTCGCTCGCGCGACTCGTCGCGCTGCTCGCTCGTGGTGAAAACGCAGTAAATTATCGGTAATGACATGCATAATGGCGCGCGATTATTGGCCGATGCTCGGTAGTCGTTGGACATGAAGAGCCGGCTTAAAGAGTGGACGCTCACTCTTGGTCGCACGTGATGATCAGACCGCACAAGATCCGTGGATATTCGATATGTGGATATTATTCAAGTGTCTCGCAAAATAATAGGCGAAAGTCTTTCTCTCTCTCTCTCTCTTTCTCAAAGCTTGTCGACTGCGCGTATGACAATCTTGTGGTCTGCGATAGGTGGAAATCGAGTGGAAAATGAAAGATCTGATTCGAAATTTAATTTTCACATACTCGTTTTTTTTTTTTTTTAAACAGACGTTCTCTTCGAATAGAGAATGTGGCTGTCAATTGACGATTAATAATTAACTTTAAATTATTAGCCATTAGCGGTGTCATTTTCATTTAAAATTGAAATTTTCATTCGCGAGATTGTGCGAAACTTCACGTGATTCATCTCTAATAGCTACAATTGCTAGACCGTGTTGAAATAATCTCTACGCGAAGATCTCATCGAGATGATATGTATTTTTGTCGATGTTATTTTGCCGCAAGGTTCTCGTTTGATATTTATGTACATTTGCTGAGCAAATTGTCGGTGCAAACCAACATCGACGAAAATATCGCGGTCATGACCGTGCTGATCGAACCGTGAGTTGATGTATTGTGAGCGAAATTCGTTGTAATGTATTGCGAAAATTTGATATACAAGTGTCTCTTTGAATAAATAGTCAACAGGAGGTATGTCCCGTTTCAAAATGAATAAAAACCGAGAAACGCATAATTGAGTTTAGCAGACGATGATGTTTAACGCGAACGACTGATTTTAGAAGCTGCTCTTGTGTTATTTCTCTATTTGTACACAACATACAAAGAGAGGAACAGAAACGAAATTAGCGTTTAAATTAGCGACATGACAAAGTAACGTATAAAAATCGGCAAAAGCACGGAGAATTACAACGTTGAAATCTGAAACGAGTATATTTTTCTTTATAAAAACCACAGGCAACGAGACTCTCTGTCGGGCACGTATAATTTGTCACAGAAAATTGATTTTTATGACCGTGTTCGGCTTTGGAAAAGAAACAACTTCACGTTCGGAAAACATGACTATTGATATTAAAACGTACGGTTACGTGTGCAAGATTATGCGTGAAATAAAATAGTCTCGTCGTAATATTGCGTTGAAATTACAGCAATTCCGACTTTATGGCGAATCGCTGAAGCAACGGTTTTCTAAGAGCTCCATTCCTGCCATTTGCTCGTTTCGGTCGTTCGCATCAAAACATTCGCCGCTTCGTTCGCTCGTGTATGTGTGTGTACGTAACTGCCTAGAATGAGAATCACTATGCACGTTATATAGCGTTCCTCTAATTTCTCACCTTTCAATTAATTTGATACACCTTATGAAACTGCGAGCAAAACGCGAAAGTAGATTCTGGCGGAAATATAAAGTATTATCTAATTAATTTAATTGGTAATCGTTGAGTGAAAATTAGATTTGCGAATCTGCAAAATATTTCGCACTGTCATATGGAGCGGAAACGTTACGTATTAATCTGCGGAAGTAATTGCGTCACCAACGTATATTGTATGTATATTTTTAATTGCGGTTGACGATGTGTAGACACACACACGTTCCGGATGTGTTTAATTACGACGCGATTTCATCAAGATGTCTCTCTAATCAGAATGTCATCTGATCCTGAGTGTAAAAAAAAATAATTAAACTATATATATAATATGCAATTTATATTGAATTTTACGTGAATAATGACGTGAGTCATGAGAATAAGAGATCTGTATTTTTTCCTCATGAAAAGCGAGGTGATTCGCGGACGGCATCGCATTGCATTCACAGTCGTCGGAAACGACGACCTTGCCTGTGACTCAAGAGTTCGCAGGCTGCTGCGCGGCATTTCCTTCCCCTTCATATGCACGAATATGCTGGAAGTAGACGAGAAAGCCGGTCACGGCGCGCTGGCCATGGAGTACGAACACTCTCTAATGAGCCTCGCTCGGTCGTTCGCTCGTTTTACCTTCCCCGCGCGATTCGATTCGTTACCGTTCCCACCTGTGCGACACGTGCGTGCGTTTCGACTTGTAAAAACGCACGTTTCCGCGAACAAAACTTGCAAATTGCGAACTGCAACAGGCGTTCGTTTGCCTGTATAAAAATCTATACTCCGCACTCCTGAGGAGGAGAAGTGGGTTCTCGCACCCCCCGGCATCGTTCGCACGGAAATCAAACGTAAAACTCGATTTCGGTAAAATTGTATGTCAGCAAGATAGAGAGCTACCATGAGAATTTGTGCAATTTAGATTGCGCGTATACAAAAAAAAAAAAAAGAACAATTTTCGAAAGTACAGACAGCGACGTATAATTTGAATGAATTGGATTTTATCGACGTGAAAAGATATGACACGTTGTTGACATTCGCGTTATTGCCGTGGCTGTGAAATAAACGAATTGACGTCAGTAATTGTTAATCGACAGCGAGGATCTATTTTCTATTTAAATTATGCGTCGTGGCGCGCAGTTTATTCCGGATGATCATGGTGAGAGCAGACAATCTCTCTCGCCGTGTCGTACCGAATGCAACGAGAAAATAACGAAACTGCCGGGATTCAATTAAATCTGATCGATTGATCGAATAGACGACGACGACGACGAAAAAGCGCGTCCTTGTGAAATCGTCATTTATTATTCAGCGCTTGATACGCGAATCGACAAATGCGCGCGCGGCAAGTTTCTCTCCGCGCAGAACGTCGCGACAAGTTCGTTCTCTCGCGATCACTGTCGCTTGATCAACGTTGCGTTTCCACGATCTTTCCTTTCCAGCTATGCCGAGATCGGAAATTGAGATAATCACTCGAATCATTGCCAGATAACAAGCAGTACTGCTACACACACACACACACACACACACACGCGCGCGCGCGCGCGCGCATGTTCCGATCTTTTATAATTATGTTTCTTGTATTTTTATTTTTATGTTCAATTAATACTTCCTTAATTGTTTTAATGAACGATATCGGAATTTAAAAAAAGCGATTGTTTCCTGCAGCTAATAAAACAAAAAACGGTTAAAAAAAACAAACGGTTTTTTCTCGCACTCATGTTCACATTATGATTCACGCATTCATATCCGCGTAGCTTACGTTGCGTGCAACTTATCTAGATATCTATTCATTGTTGTATCCATTAACTATATCGGACGGAAACAGAACGCATGATACGCGTTTCGCGAAACACACTTCGGAACTTTTACGCAAGAAAAAATGCTCCTACGTACATGCAGAAAAGATATATAGGTACATAAAAAAAATTTATACATATGTCTTTTGTTTGCAATCTCTTTAGAAATAAAGGGAAAGTGCGCGGGACACGCGCCGTGAGAAAGAAATCGATCGAGGAAAAATATTGTGCGTGCGTTCGTTCGCTCGTGTCGCCTGAGAAATTCTCATTCATTGTGCCTTCTCGTGACCTTGACTATCACTTCCTCTCGACATTTTTTTTTTTTTTTTTTTTTTTTTTTTTTTCTTGCTCGCGGAATTGAGAAATTTGAGCTAAGATCGAGCGCGCAGTTTTGACCTTCGCTGCAGTCGTCGTACGATACGGTTTTATCGGATATGTTTCTCTTTTTCTCGCGCACGAATGGGCTATTTTAAATTTTGATTATTCACAATGTTTTGCATGCAAATTACAAAAACTTGAATTTACATTGAAGGTTATTGAGCAAATAAAATTTCTCTTTTTGTATAATTTATTTATTTATATATTTTTATACAGAAAGGTCGCATACACTTAAACGTATAATTTAAATAGATATAATATCAATTTTTAAAATCGATTTTGATCGATACATACACGTATATTATCTTAAGCTTCTACCCGGAAAAAGATTGGCACGCAGGGATAACGTAAGATAAGTAGGAAATCAATTGATTCTCTTTAAGTACAGTTTTCTGTCTTACGTGCTGCTTATCGTGGAGTAGTATCTAACCACGAACGCGTATCACGTTCCTCGCGATTTTAACGTTACGAATTATATTATTTTTACACACATCTTGCAAACTTGCATCCTCATGAAATTCAATTTTACATAATCATATGTGATTTCAATGGTTACGGACACACTCGTCCGCTTGAATAAAAGTTAGACATGTGGCAGCAGGAAGATTCATACATTTGAGCCCGTTAAAGAAACATTTCGCGAAATTTAAAACTTTCTTTCCTTTTATCTCTGCAACTTGTCTAACTTTTTTTTTTAAGTCTGCGAATGGTGTAAATAAAGTTTGTGTGTGTGTGTGTGTGTATCGGATCTTTGATTAAAGCGGACGGATATACAAAATAAAAAATCGCTAAAACGTCGTGCCGTTATGTCCCGTGTGCTAATCCGCGGAATGCATTTGCATGCGAGTGCAGTTAACCTTTAGCGGGTATAGTCAGCATGTAGGTTTCCGCCTGAAAAAGTTTGAGCCTAGAAAGTTCCCTCGCACGTCCGGTTTCCTCGGCGGCGTATATCATTTTTTTTAAATCGGTTTTCGCCAGCTCGCGAAATCATACATATTTAATGTTTTTCGCGAATTTCTATCGCGGCTAAATATCTAGATGTGCCGAGAAAGCTCGTGTGATTAATTTCCGCAAAGATGTTATATAAGCTTACACACGTAATAAATTAAATGAAAATAGTTTTGTGGATTGCTCTTGGAATCGCGTTTGAACGATGAAGATTACTATATTTTTTCATATTCGCATTCTCATACATCTTCCATTATTTTTGTATTTATATTTTAAACATAGAAATTTACGCGCGAAAGATTTCACACCATAGGGTTAAATATTGAAGGTTCAAACGGACATTTTTCCGGTTCTCTGTGTCACATGCGGTGTCACATTCCCTGTTTAGCGCTTTTCATCTTTCCGCCGCATTTATAATTAGACGGCTAGGCTGCGATGGTAGTGACGGTGATTGCGAACACACACGAGGTAGACCTTTGCGAAGAGCTTTCGAGTTTACAGAGTCGAGTGCGCTTGCTAATTGGTTCGCTGCTCTTAATTGCACCGTAGCTTCCTGGAACGATACTTGACAGATGGAGTGCTCGTTCGTCTCTGTTCTCTCTCTCTCTCTCTATAAAACGAACCCCAACGGTGGCTGTGAATCATCCGGGTCCGAAAATCGATAACTCGCTGATGTTCAACAAAATTTAATCTTATTTAACTTGGAGATAATAAAAATGGATAATTTGAAATTGTTCTTGTGTGCCTTCCTTTAATACCCGCGTTTAATTAGTTTTAAATTAGCATTGTCACGTTATTGTGTCTTGAGAGCCGTCATTATTAATTTGCAAAAAGACAAAGAGAATGACACAGAATGTGTAATTTCTTTTTTTTTTTTTTAGGTTTATTCCTAATGAATGAGTGCTGAAATCGCTCCAATTCTTTAAATTCCTCTGTTTTAACATTCCGTTCTTGGTTAATGTGTGGAATCGGCTTTCTTTTTATATTCAATTTCTCCATTCGTTGAACCGATAGTTCTTACGCAGTAATCTCCGCGCGCGTGTGTGGGTGAAAAGACGCGAAACGCGTTTCGCATTATGCATGCGACGCTTAAGGAGGTATTAATCACTCAGTGCTACATTGTAATTGCCGCGCGTGCTTTCTCTCCGTGACCGTAAACACAATAGCGCGTAGTGCGTAGAAAACACGCAAGGCCGATGCTTTCCAGACAATGGGAATTATTCAAATGAATCGGTGTGGGTGACCAGCAGCACCATCGTCCGGTTTTATTAATCGACTCTACTTACGACTCGTCGTTTATATTACATTTAAAACCGTTTTTACTCGTTTAATTAATTAAGGAGAGAGTAAAGATTTAAACCTGATAATCGTTTTTTTTTTATTTATAATTATGACCGATACATTTCTGAGAAGAAAGATTGCAGAATGTTTATATTTAATCTTGTAAACAATGTGATGAATTGGTCGAGCGCCATCGCGGCGCCATTAAACGCGAAATCTCGAGCGTTCTCGTTTTCGTATCTGGCGCCTCGAATATAGAAGAAGTTTGGGTGTCACGATTACTTGCAAACGCAAAAAAACCTGGACGCGCCTCATTACAGACGGCTCGTTCAGCGCACGCGCTCGCGGCCATGATCAATTACGCGCCCGTAACTTCATCGCAATTTGCGTGAACGCTAAATGAAAGTCCGCGACTTCGTCTCGCGCATTAACGACAATTTATTCGACGATAAAACATAGAGAACCTTTAGCCGGCGAAGCGTTTTGACTGCGACCGACTTATTTTAACTACTACTTTTTATTTCCTTCCGAAAGAAACAGCGCATCACGTCGCAATCATGTGTACGGATACCTTGGTAGTAAATTATATGGACAATTTAATAGATGTTACAGAGAGAGAAAAATTCTATTCCTTCGGGTCAACGAACTTCCGCATGCATTTCGAAAGGTGTTCCGCTAGATGTCCAAAATATCCAATCCGTGCATGCATTTCGCACACACGAAAAGAAAAACTCGCGAAACGCGTTTCTATATGTAAAAAAAAACGACGTGTGAAAGGTTTTCGACAAGTGAAAACGAGCGTAACGCGACACTAAGTGGACATGTAACGAATTTGATGTTTCGGTCCAGCGGTTTTTTGCACTAAACCCAAAAATTGTTCAAACGGCGCGTTGGTTTTTTTTTTTTCGGTTCGTTTTGTCTGTCACCGCAATTTGCAGGTTCGCTCTTCTGTTTCTGTGTTTACTCGGCGGACTTTCGTATGCTCGTCATCGCGTTTTGGCGACGTCCCAATTGAGCCAGCCACTGCCAAGGAATTTTCTCGGCCAGATTCTTCTCGGATATTATTCTTGACTTTTTAGCCCGCGAAATTCTCATCTTGCTTTCCTTTCTGTCTCGGGAGAGACTCTCTATCTCTCTCTTTCTCTCTCATATTTTTCCGCGTCTTTATTTTCATCGTGCCGTTCCCGTATCACATCGCGGCCGACAATTCTTTTTCGAGCCCGGGAGACGCGAAATCCGAGATGAGTCGGGAAAATGCGCGCGAGTGTTGGAATGTAACAGAATGCATTACGGCTTTTCGACATCGCGGATCGAGTTGATGATATAATCCGGTGGTTCTTTAACCCCATCTCACTCGGCTCAAATGACGTTCTCTCGCAACGTCACGAATAATGCACATCGGATGTTCTTTATTTTCTCCAAGCGCAAGAAATATTGCGTGCGGACGTGAAAAGCAGTAGTATCTCTTGGCGCATTATTTTAAACATCCGTCATTAAGTGCGAGAATCCTTGAGACGAAAGCTGATACACGATATCGGTATTACGTCTCAGACAACATTTCATGAGTCTGTTCAATTAAATCGGTAATGGACCGTAGCTCTTTCTTGGGTATACACTCGCTCAATTAACTCGTGTTTGTTCTAAATCGAATAACGACCTACTTGTAGTCGTGATACGAAAGAGAGAGAAAGAGAGGCATATTGTGTACGGAATGATGAAAGTTGACGCGCGTTGACGCGGAGAAGCGCGATTTGATATCGAGCTCACTTGATAATTTTCACGACTCTCCCTCTACTATGGGAAGATCCGTAAATAATGTACCAGCGCGAGAAGCTGCGATGATTGCGCTCATTAAAGCAGCCGCGTGCCGGCTTTCAAGGCTAATAAAGAATAAGTTAATGGCCCATATGCCCATTTTCGACATTGAGAGAGATGCCGCGTGAGTAGCACGATCGGCGTCTTCGTGTCTTGCGCCAACCAGATGCCGCGGTTTCATTAATAAGTTTCTCTTTCGAGCGAGGGAAATATCGTTTTGGCGTTCTCTCGCGCGTGTGTTACTTGCGCCACGTGAAAACGGAGTGACACAGGTCTTCCTTTCGTGACCGGGAGATATGAGAATCGCACCTGTTGTCGCCTTTGAGCAATTGAATGATTCGTCAATATTACAAACACGACGTTAATAACCGTATGCGATTATTTTAAAAACAAGTGTTTTATCAAATTAAAAACTTTCTTTTTGTTCTTATTTAAATACTATATTTGAGGCGAAAAAATTCAATAACAAGTTTAATTTTATTGTGATATTTAAAAAGCGCATTTTATTACAAAACCAAATTTTATTTTACATCTATTTTAGTCAAAAAACAATATTTTGACTAAAAAGATTTCGAATTACATTTTTTTGACGTAACATTGTTTGTTTGTTTTCGCATGTACATTATATATTTATTCGACAAAATTGTAAAGATTTAATTTAATAATTTCAATTCGGTGAAAATTTGACAGAACGAGAAAGACACACTCGCTCTCGAGGAACAGCGTTGTCCTCGCTCTTGTGTGACCTCGGAAAAGATCACATGACGCGCGCAAAGAAACGGAACGATTACGTGTGCACCTGTCGTATGATCTAACGCGAATAGTCGCTGCGCGACGCGATCGCATATGTCAGCAACCTCCATGCTCGCTTTGTTTTTCCAGGTTACTCACAAAGTGACGGGTCAGGTGATGGTGCTCAAGATGAATCAGCTTGCGGCGAACAGGCCGAACATGCTCAAGGAAGTTCAGCTCATGAACAAGCTCAGCCATCCAAACATACTCAGGTAAGTCCGCCGAATCCGGTTCACTTTTGCCGGTGAAACTCCGCTCGTTGATCGAAGAAAATCGCTCGGCCGTACGTGCCGAATTTGATGACGACGATGAGAAATCTACCTGCTCCGCTTTTAATACTCGCGTTGTAGACGCATTAACTCTCGCACTCGAATTATTTCGAGACAAGTGTGCAATTCGGGAGCGGAAAGAAAGACGCGCGTATCTCTTTTCTATTTTCCACTCAAATATACGCGAATTGCCAGCACAACTTGTGACTTGGTAATAAAATTCAAGATATACAATAATATACTTACGTATCTATAATCGATGTACATTGTTGAATTTATTACAATTTGTTAAACGCATTAAATTTTGTTAATATTCTGTTTGCAAGACGTCTTTCACAACGGTTTTGGAAAGGAAACCCTCAGTATCTTTCCACGACGATTTATCGGGCCAGTTTACAATTCTCGCGCTTGTTTGCGGTGTGTCATGAATCAATTCGAGAAATTCTAGAATCTGTTTTCGGTTCTTGGCAAAATTCTGGCGCGACTCTGTTGGAACAATTGTGTTGTAAGAAGATCCACGTGGCGACTGTCAAGGTGCTCGTTATTCGTTTTTAATTGTCATATTTTCTTGCCATTGACACGCGCTCATAATAATGTAACGTGTTTCCGTGATGCGTGTGATTGATCGTTTAACGATTATATCGTTGAAATTTCTCTCGCTCGGTGGATCGTTGAAACGAGCGAAAGATTATGAGAGAAAAAACAAACGGTATTGCGCTTTAACCACGCTTGTTACGAATTACGACATAATATTGTACATCGCCTGGCTAGCGGTAACGGCGGTTAGCCGCATTGCAAAAATTCTTCTGCCAGCTAGGTGCATAGCAGAGAGCAGAAGCTCATGAAGTCCCGGGATGCATAACGCACGGCACGGCTGCAACACCTTCGTATAGAAGCAAATGTGGATATTGGATCGGTCACGTTACAATCATCGCTTGTTCACGTTTTTTTTTTTTTTTTTTTTTTTTTTCATAACGCGCCGATGCTAAAGCGCGCGCATTACGACGAGACGCACGACGACGACAACGCATTCCGACGATATAAACGGCTTGGCCCAGATTCGGATACGATGTTTACCCGCCGCGGACCTAGCGGATCTTATTTCTGGCGTTTCCCTCGCCAGCCTCCGCGAAAATCGCGAAGTCCTCTCAGGATTCTCCGCTTTTCGCGCGCCCCGACTGACTCAGCCCGTAAAAATAGTTGTCGTCTTTATTCGCGGCATTTGCCGCCATGTATCATTACGTTCATTGCGCTGTCGCAACTAGAATTGCGCGCGAAATAGAAAGTACATTATCTACGTGATTGCATCGGTGTTAAATGCGAAATATTGTGGCTCCGAATGTTTTTTGCATTAAAACAAAGTATCGGTATTTGCAAAAATATTGATGACGCAGAGTATTATTTTTGTAAATTTGTTTTCACGTTCTCTAAGTGTAAAAAATTTATAGTAAAGTATAATAAACTATCGCAAAATATTCACTGACGCAATATATATGACGTCAAGTGTTACAATATATTTTCTAAGACCCAAGCAGAAAGTATTGGCGTGGTCTATCAATTATTCAACGATGTCATAGTATCGTCAGCGGATCCTACTCATAATTCTTGGAACGGCACCGCACATTAGACAATCGATGCGTCATCGCTCTGTTGCGAGAGAGCGTCTTGAATGAAAACAACCCGGACATATAGTGTCCAAAAATATTCCCCGCCCGTTCCTCGAACGTCGCATAATTCTTACGTTCAAACGGTGATAGATTCACACCAATGTACGCGCGAACGCCCTTTTGCATAATATTTGGCTTGTCGCGAATGAATTCGCCTAAATCGCGTAAACGAGAGACGATCTCTGGCATTCTAGTAGTAGATATTGATCCTGTATGGTCAGACAGTAGCCAGAATATCGGCTTTTCTGGCGTTACGTCTGCACTTTACGCGCGTATCACTTGTGTATATGTTCTACGATTCGCGTCGAGATAATTTATATTAAAGCAAGATTGTATATTTAATGGACAATTAATTATGCTGACACAGAGTGAGATTAAAAATTAAAGTGATAAAGTGATTGAATGTTACCGGTGTGCAAAATAACAGTGTGAAATAATTTAAAGAGTTAACAGGAGAGAGACGAGTCTCCATTCTAGACAAGTTACGATTTAATACGATTATTATTTTTCTTGATAAATCACGCTATTTATTTCACTCGCGTTATTCTTTTGTTTTGATACACACTTTCGCTCACATTATCATATGGCTTTCACTCTTGTGATTGTACACAAATTTTTTTAACACTTTTCAAAAATCTCGTTATACGCATTATGGTTTTTCTTTTTTTTTTTCAACGTGACGCGATATATAATTACCGCTTTAGTCGCCGTATCAATTGGCAAACTCGAGAGGAAAAAGCGACAATTTCTCCTCTTATCTGATCGGTTAAAAACGAATCTGGAACATCACGTATATATCGCGTCGCGCGTCTGAGTTTACATCCAGGAAAAATTCCCCGCCAGTAATTTCTCTTTCGCTCGCGTTGTTTGTCGCGTATCTTTTTTTTTTTTCTGTCACTTGTGGGAGAAACGCGTCGACGTGAAACGCCTCGAAATCGGAACGACGACGCGACGCGCGGCGCGTGATTTTCTTCTCTCAAGCTGCCTTCGCGCGTTGAGATCTTCTTCGTTTTGGGTTTTGCGATATAATGGAGAAGTGCACTCGTCGATTAAGTTCTTCCTGCGCGGGAGAAATGCAAACAAAGTAATTTTCACGATGTGTGCGATCACGTTATTATCTCAATGTTAATTTTGTTTTGTTACGTACGTAGTCTATATTTATGCATAAATAGACGATGAAAATGACACGCTTATCGCGTTGCAGATTGTGCAAGTGAGGACTGTAACTGAAGGTCTTCAGACAATTTATCGATATCTATATTGTTGTGTGATCTACATTGTTGATATATCCCATAATTGTTTTGCTCGCGGAACGAGTCTTCTTCTGATAAGCGAAGCCGTGATGATACTTCACCAACAAAAAAACAAGTCGGTGTTTTAAATTTTTCAAAACTTAATCTAGCACAATACGGCTATAAAGATAACGTCGGTGAGATATCGCAATGAAAATATAATGCACATGTTAGAGATACGTAGACTTTTTAAACAGACGTCGTTATATGACTTTATTGTTCATTAAATGAATGGTTGGACAAAAAACAAGTTTAAAATACTTTTTAAAAACAATATTTTCTTTCCTGTTTTTTTAAGTGGTTTTCTTTTTTTTAACTTGAAATTTTATAATTTGCTACGATAGAATATTAAGAATAAATTTTTAATTTGTGAGTAATCGTTTAAGTTTCTTTAGATTACAATAAAAAAATTGTACATAAGTACATTTGCGTTTTTTCTTTAGAGTTTCACTTTTATTCTCTTTTTCTTATATTCATTATTGGATGTTCCTTACATTCGTTTTATTAAAAAGAGTCGCTTTATGCTGAAGAATAACACGCGACATTGTCACAAGTGACAACTAACTTAACTGTGCTCTATTTTCTCTGTTCGCGCCTTCGCACTATCTAATCTCGACTGGAATGAATCGTTAAATTGATAAACGCAGATTCCGTGTTCACTCATCATGTTTGCGTGAATGAGGCGCGACAAACTTTGCCTTGTAACCATTTTGAGAATATTATGTCGCAGCAGCATATTAAAATCTTTAGCAGTCTGAACTCGTAACTCGATTTTATCTCTTTTTCAAACCTTATTATGTAAATTGTGTGATGTAAAGTCTGTTGAATAAGGAGTTAATTTCAACTTACGATTCTCGTCTTTTCTTTTGTAACTTGTAGACATTTACATTTAAATTCTACACAATACTCGTACATTTCTCTCTGGCAAAAAAAATTACACGTTTTTTGCTAGAAAACGTTTATTTTCGGATTTCGAAAAGAAATATTTCAATTTGCAAACGACTTCTTCAGAAGAAATAAGTTGGTTTCTTGAAACATACACTTGCGTTTATTTTCTCTTTCAAGCATACTTACCGGTATACATTAGAATATCATTTTATCCTTATAACAACTTATGAGGAGTACGTAGTCTCGATTGAGAAAGCACATCTGTTCGAAGATCGATCTCTTTTGCTTCCCAGATTCATGGGAGTGTGCGTGCACGAGGGTCAGCTGCACGCATTAACGGAGTACATTAACGGCGGCAGTCTGGAGCAGTTGATCATGTCACGGCACACACCGTTACCGCATCTCGTCCGGATGAACCTCGCCAGGGACGTGGCACGCGGCATGGCCTACCTGCACAGCCGCGGCCTCTTCCATCGCGACCTCACGTCCAAGAACGTGCTAATCAAAAAGGACGAGAGCAATAACGAGATGACCGCGGTGGTGGGCGATTTCGGATTGGCCGCGAAAATACCAGACCCAAGCTCGGGTTACCGGCTCAGCACAGTTGGCAGTCCCTACTGGATGTCGCCCGAGTGTCTGAAGGGCCAGTGGTACGATCACAGATCCGACGTTTTTTCGTTCGGCATCGTCGTGTGCGAGCTGATCGGCCGGGTGCCCGCGGATCCGGACGTTCTGCCACGCTCGGATAACTTTGGCCTCGATTACCTGGCCGTGGCGGAGATCTGCGCGGCCGCTGATCCACCGCCTGCCTTCCTGCAGCTCGCCTTCAACTGTTGCACAGTGAGTATGACGATCTCTAACTGTAAAGACACGCGGATCCGGCGCGAATTACGTCGCAGATTATTATAACTGCTCAAGGAATCAGAGTATTGTACGATATATATACGCACGCACGCGAAATATCCGACGCAGATGTTTATCACACGTCAGTTTTGTTAAGAATTCCATGACTTAGTAATTCAAGTTATCTTTGAGATCACGTGTGCGTATTCGCGTACAGCATGATATTATCATCATTTAGACAAACATCTAAACAGCGCGATGAATAAGAAGAGCGATTGTTTATTTGCAGTACGAGCCCAGGTCAAGACCAACGTTTCCAGAAATCACAACTAGTCTGGACACCATGATAGCAGCCTGCGAAGAAGAGCTGAAGACCAACATCGGTAAACGGCAATCGACCGTCGACTCAGCGCTGATGTCCAGCATGGACGAGATCGCGCGGGAAGGACGCACGATAAAGCGACGTCCCGCGAAGCTCAGGAGCCAGTCGGCGGACGCGAGAGGCTGCGACAATGCGACACCCTCGGACAAGGCGAGGTGTCATTCGGCTAGACGGGTGGCCGAACTCGCGAGCCGACGGGATCCGCATTACAGACCGATGACGGCGAATCCGTTCCACGCGCTGGGTGGTGTCAAGAAGATTCTCGGTGACCTGTTCTCCAGCTGCTTAGAACTACCATCGCTGGAAGACGTGCGGCCCAGCGTTACCGATGGCGCGTGCGGCAAGTTCAAACCGGCGCAAAACGATAGCATCGCGAAAATCCTGGACAGAAAGAAACCGAGTTCCGAGCCGAGTAGTCCAACTGCGAGGAAAAAATGGGAGAGAAAGGTAAGTAGTGCAAAGAAATCTGATGCAATTTGTTGAAATAAAGCTTGTTTTAATAGCATGAAACCATTTGTGTGCTTTTAGGTTGCTACTAAAGTAGGCGCCGCAAGCTTGTTCGCCCATCCGCTCTTTCGAGATGGTTGGGAGCCGCGTAGGCGCGGCAGCTGCGAATCGGGTTTTTGGAGCTGCGTCGGCGAGGACCTGAGTCCGGAGCCGCCGAACAGACGGCACACATCGACTCTCAGCAGCTCGGCGGCGAGCAGTTTATTTCTGTTGGACGATCATCGAACCAGCTCGATCTACACGGACTCTTCCGAGGACATCGCCAGCCTAGGTGGTGGCGATTCGTGCTGGGAAGATCGACTGAACGGCATCGGCTCGTCGAGCAAAACCATCTCGAAAATTGTCGAGTACTTCGAGAGGAAGCAGGCGGGTAGACACGGCGATCACGGTGATGCCGGTCCTAGCCGTCTGTCTTTGCTGCGAGCAAGTCTAGAGGGGCCCGTACCAATTAGCAGTATCTCCGCTGCGCAACGGCTGGTTGTGTGCGAGGGTGCCGTGCGCAGCAAACTTGCGTTATTTGATAAGAAGTGATATTACGCGTGATCCTACGCGCGAGTCGTCTAGCAGTTTCTCACTGTTTCTCTTCAACGCGACATCCAAAGAGCCTGTGCGTTGAAACGCGATACGGTCTTGGAGAGAATTCGACAGAAACTCGTTACACGCGGCAATAACAACGAGGATCCGGGGACATGTTAAAATTAAGTAAACAACGCGCTCTTACTGCAACGTGAAGCGAGTGAAGAACAAATGGCAGTTAACAATAAGTTAAAGATAATATAGTAATCGATCTTATAGATTGCGCATTGAAACATTTATAAGACAAAAGAGAAAAGAGAGATAATAATTGTCGAACGCGTCAGAGGTCTATCGTATATATATGAATTGTAGGCAGGATATTTAAAATGCGCGTGCGGCGTGCTGACGAACACTTCTCTAAAAGAAAAAAAGAAACCTAGCAACCTGACTGTGATGTTTTTGATAATCTACATACAATACATAACATTATTGAGCTGTACACGACTGAGATTTGGTGAAGCCATCAGCACACAGGATTTTTGTACGCAACACGAATTTCGCGTTTCATGTACTTGGGCTACAACAATGCGCCGTTCTAAAAGAAAAAGAGAGGACAAAGCAATAGCGTATTTGATTTGAGAATTGCGTTCGAGATTGGCGCCGGCGTAACGCTAATCGATCGCTCGCGATTGATACACCTTTTGCAGTGCCTCGCAGTTCCTAGTAGCCATCTCCGTCCTTATGCACACGAAACGTGAATATTATCCACAAAGAATAGCTATTCAGGTCGATAACGAGAGAATAAGGGCGACTGACTTTTTTTTTTTTTAATTTAAGTTAATCAGACGGGGATTATCAAAGTTCAAAGTTTCTCTTATCTCGTCGTTCTTAATCATTGAGTTTAAATACGTTTAATTTGGTCACATTTGGTCAAACACTGCAGCCTGTAGTTATTGTTCACAGTTCGATTTTGTATTTACGATCGCGTCTTATGATTTTAAGATGCTCTATAAGTCGTTTCATCAGCTACGAAGCATTTCAAGGTGAAAACTTAAGACGATCTTAAAGATCTTTCTATGAATAGCGACTCACGTATATTTTTGTCATATTTTGATCATAATTTTTTTTTGGTGATTTAATAGCCATTTTTTAAATTGTACCTTTTAATCTTGTTTTTTTTTTTTTTTTTACATAAGGGCATTGACTTGTTCCTGCAGCTCTTGATTTATTATGATATTTTTTGTATTCGATAAATTCCTAAAATCTGTACTAATAAATTTTTTTAGTTAGCGTCAAATAACATGTAACTATGAATCTCTCTCTCTTTGAAACAGGCATAAAACATTCATATTTCTTAAAAAAATATATACAGGTTACATTTTTATAGATTACATTATTTATTATGGATTGCGCGCAGTTGTATCATTATTTGTGTAGGTGAAAAGAGACAAAATTGATTAGTATATCGTATCAAATAAAAAAAAAAAATAAAAAAAAAAAAATAGCGATTTGTCCGATAAACGGTGTATAAGAGAAAAATAACTTCTTTCTCTCTGATGTTATCTAATATACGCTGCAGTAAAAGGTCAGAAGAAGACCCTTAAGTTCCACATTTTTACAGAGGCCTACGCTGCGCTTGCAAGATTCCATTGTCTTCTATTCAACGGATCAACAGCGGTGCAAAGTTGTTCATCGAACACGCTACGTGCTTTCGCGAGTTTGGCGTCTCGTAACGTTAACAAGCTCGGGATGCGCGGTGCGAAGTGCCGGAGATATATATAAAACACAATAATATATATATATATATATATACACACACATATACCTATATATTTTTTGTTGGCAGAGATACACCGTGGTCCTGGATATTCTTGTTGATGTGTTGCGCGAAGCCGAGAGAGAAAGAGAGAGAGAGAGAAAGTTTTGTCCACTTCAGAAAGAGAACATATAAAACTGATCTAGTCAGTGTATATTAATGTGGCGGCCTTATCTTTTGTACGTTGTAGCGCTAAAAACTTATAGTGTTTAAGGTGAAACAGCGAGAGTGAGCGCAGGATGAAACCGGGCCCCTTGGTAGCGCGCTGTGTTTTCTTTTTCGAACGTTGAAATATTTATTATTATACACCGGGAAAAAAAATGTGAGAGTGAGAAGAACGTGTGTGTGAATCCAAAGTGCATATTGCATCTGTGTGTATTGTATATGTGTGCTCGTTGCGCGTTGCGGAAAGAAAGTGTATACGTCCAAACTGATATACATGTAGGTAGCTATGACTTTCGCATATATAACGCGAATTCGTTTCGTCGCTCGGGGTCGACGAGTCGAACCAAATCTACGATCGTAGAGCAACAGATTCAATATGATATCTTTTTACTTGTCGAAGTTCGCTCACGGGTTTACTCCATAAGACTGCGTTCGTTATGTAATACGTCGTATGTAAGTAGAGAAACTCGAAAATCGCGTCAACGACATTCGCAGTCTCTTCTTCCTCGTGTATAATAACGCCGCGTGTAAAGTTTTGTTTTTTTTTCTTTTTTTTTTTTTTTTAATAATTTTAATTGTCGCTCGTCGAATCGCGGGGCCTTCCGTTACTCCACGATACGTCAATCGGTACCTGAACAATAATCGGAGCGGAGGAAGGACTGCGAACGAGTTAGTTCTTAAGCGTGCGGACATATCAGGAGTACGGGCATATCGTGAGGTTCAACTCGATCGTGTAAAGGGCAATAAAACAGTGCGTGATTGCGTGTCACGAGTGCGAGTGAGAGTGGACGAGAGAGAGAGAGAAAAAAAAGAATAATAAAAAAAGCAAGGCGGACCGAAAGGCGCATTTTAAGAAAAATAATATTGGTTATTTATTTTAAAAGTAAAAACAGTGTTATATTAAAGATTATATATATATATATATCTATATTTAAATCTACGCGCAGAAATCGTCTCTTCCAATACTTTTCAACTATTGTCTCTAGAATCTACGGTTGCTACCGTTGTAGTACACACGTAGTCCCAATCTCTTTTAGCTGTATATATTATTATTATACGAGGGAATACGCTACCTCGGGTTCCCTGTTGATCTCGTCGAGGTATATACAACATGAAAGTTAATTAATAGCGAGCACGCTCGGTCAATCACTGGTTACTACTTATAGGATCGGACGTATAAATAAGCGCGAAAAAGAAAGAAATAATGGCGATGGACAGCAATGATAATAATAGTTATAATTATTAATAGGTAAAAGGCGAAGCTATATATATATGTGTGTTGTGTATATATATATATATATATATATATATATATATATAGCTATGTAAAAAAATTCCTATATATATACAAAAAAAGGTAATAAAGTTAAGAGCTCCCGATTTTTACCAAAAAACAAGAGTTATTAAAGCTTTTCTTCTAAAGCCACTTAAGTCTAACGATCGAAAACAAAATCGAGTCGCGGATTTTCTTGCAGGTTTTTTTTGTTTTTTACAGCGTTTACTTATGGTCTTGCGTGTGAGAAAAGGGGCATTAATTCGATGATTCGACAAGACGACACGGCGACCATCTAAAAATGCGAACTTTGTGAAAAGTTAAACGTCAAATCTCGCGTCCGGTCTTATCGCTGTGACGATAAGAGGTGCATTTAATTTTGAAAATAAAAATTTAGTGAGTATATGAATCGATATAGTAAATCACATTGTTTTATATCACAAAACAACTATATAGTCGCTCGCAAACCGCGAGCAACGATACTTTTCATTTTGAAATAAACGTTTCTGTAATTTAACTCTAAATTTGTTTCTGTGTCTAAATTAAACAAAAAAAAAAAAAAAAAATTACTCTTAAAAAAATAACTGACTTCGAAGAAAATAACTTACGTCAGAAATAATTAACCCTTCAAGGACAGATGTGAGTCTTTCAGACCCGGAAGTTTTAAATCGGTGTCTCTATTACTTTCTCTATTAGTTTAGCTCGACATTTGAAGACTCTGAAAAAAAAACTTTATTCAAAAAACAAAGAAATTGAAAAAAATATTGGTTTTTCGCGGAGATATTTGATCTTAAAGTCGCGTGAGCCTCCGATTCGTAAGTCATTTTTGAGGTCTATCCTATGAAGGGTTAACTACTAATAAGTAATTACTTAATACATAAATGTAATTAATTGTTTACAGATAGCACTTGCTCGCTGGGAATAATTACGATTAAGTTTTCTATTTTTCAGCAACTTCTATATAAGTCTTCCGCTGCTTTTACACTCTTCTCTCTACAAGAGATAACGGGTTTTTTCTCTTCTCGTTCGTCATTTAGTTGCGCCAATATAATTCACGTTAAGAGATTCAACAAAAGAAAAAAACGTTTTATACTTATTTATGTCGAATATCGTTTCGACGTCACACAACCTTTCAGAGTAGCCATCATGCTATGTTCAAGTATTGATGAAAATATGAATTTTTGACAAAAATATGAATTTTGTTCTTTGATTTGTTGTTCCGCTCTAAGAACAAAGCAAAGATTCGAAAGATTCGGAATCGATTCCGATAAAGTACATGCGTAACAGCTACTCAAATCTTATTTTTTAATCAGTCTACAACATATCCCTGATATCAGCGATCCCTTTCCATCAACGAATAAGACTTGCCCATGTCCTCTTCCGGGATTAGCGGTATGTATCTCGTTCGGGGATCGTTATGTCGCTCGTAAGCGTACGGGAACATCATCGTTCTAGAGCTTTTCGCTGACGTCTCTTTGAATCTTGGAATTTTCTGGATGTGCGAGGTAGCCGTTGTAAGCTCTGTAACGTGATCAGAGGTGCTCGACGGCACGCTGGTTGCTTCCAAATCAACCAGAGGTATAAATTTTCTCTCGTATGTGCTCGTGGCGGTGGTTTCCTCTTTGACTTCAGCAGATTTCCGCGGATCATCGGCGATATCGCTTTTTTTCACCGCGGTCACTATCGCTGCTGTTTCTTCACCAGACGTTTCGCTTCGAGCAGTCGTCGAGACGCTCTTAGCGGTGATCGGTATCCAATCGTCGCTCTTGACCGCGGCGGTTTCCAAATTCGTCGAGGATCGCGAAGAGATCCAGTCGTGAGATCCGTAGGTGGTCCAGTTTAACGATCGCGATACATTCGAGTCTCTTCTTGAGGCGTTTTTCACGGGAATCGCCGGATCGCCGATTGGTTGCCAACCGCTGTCCTCACGTCTGGTCTCGGCTGTCACCGTTCTCGTCTCAAGACTGCTCAAATTGGCTGTTTTCTCCGGATACACAGCCTCGACTATCACCGGCGGTACTTCCGCTCTCGACACTCGCTCGGTATACTCGCTCTCGCCGCTTTCCATTTGCGTGCTCGATGCGAATTCTTCGTAACGTTTGTTGGACGACTCGTCAAACTTCCGCGAGATTTGGTCGTTATTTTGGTCTCGAGTAGCGGTTTTGCCGATCTCGGCGGAAGTGTCAGCGTTCTTTGGCCTCATCAAGTCACCCAAGAAAGGAAAATACTTGGGCTCGTCTTGTCGCATATTTATGACGAAACTCGGCGTGTATTGCGAGATCAGCGGCAGCAGAGTCTGGCGCGCGTATCGCTCGGCCTGTGCCAGAATACCGGCCAATCTCTCCGGCAAGAACTGTACGGTGAACGCTCTGGTCGAAGTCGATGAAGTTTCCTGTATTTCGTCGCGCTGCTTCTCATGCTGCTGCTGCTGCTGCGGCATCATTTCGTTTAGCATGTTCTGCCGAGTGGCTCTCGGACGCAGGATCGGCTCCGTGATCTCGGGCAGCTTTAGCGATCGGCCGGTCTCCTTCTTGTTTGGACGCAGCACCGGTTCCCTGATTTCCGACAAGAACTCCGTAGTGGCGATAGTAGTCTCGGCAACGCGCTCCTTCGCCGTTGAGGCGCGATAGATCAGATTACTGGCACCGGAGAAGCTTCGTCCGTTCTCCAACTCGATGTTCTCCAGCGAGTTCGAATCGCCGTCGGTTGATATGTCCAGGACGATCCACGGATTCGCGACGTTGCGAACGTTCTCCGCGTTATCGAAAATCTTCGCCGACTCGCTCTCGCCGACGCGGAGATTTTGTTCCCTCGTGTACGGGCCGAGATTTTTCTGCAAATTTCTGTCGGTTGGAAGAACTTCTACGGAATATCCGGAGTCTTTCGTCTCGTAGTTCTGCTCCTTCGTGAAGGGTCCTATGCTGCCTGTCTGCTGCTTCTCGTCTTCGACCGTCATACGTTCGATCATCGGCATCGCGGTGGAGTTGTCGCTATCCACGGGAATGTTACATTCGCCCGGATAAAGAGGTAGATAAACCGGCCGTCCGGATTCCAAGATCAAGCCTTTCTTGCAGACCGACAGCGTTTTGCCGAAACTGTCGATGATGGCCACCTTATCGATGGTCCAGAATACCAAACCGGAAGATATCCAACCGGAGTAAGCTGTGTATTTAATCTGAGAGACAGTACGACATCGTTGAAACACAATTAGATAAGTTAATACATCGGCAATAACAAAACACGAATAGAAAGAAGAACGCGCTTACCTCGATCGCGTCGAGATTGGCGACCGCGGGATGCGGCACGACTATTTTCTGAAGAATAACTCCCACCAGAAGCTCTTCGTCCTTCTTCGTCATCGCGAACGTGTCGTTAAAAGAGCTCTTTCCCACGAGTGTGACCTAGAAAAAATATTTTTAATCACACGAACAGGATCTTCGAACAAGACTCTTGAACAATTGTGAGGCTTGTATGTGATATCCGAAACGACGTGTCTAAGCTCTTACTGGCTTTCCTATATTTAATTAGTGAATTGAAATTTTTGTTTTTCTATTTTGTTGATGAAACAAAAAATTTCGTAGACTCCAGCAAAAGTTTTCTTACTGGCTATATAACAGCAAAACTGTTTCTTCGTGTATTTATGTGTGAAACCTAAAGGCTTAACGGAAAAACTCATCTTGCTCTCACCTGAAGCTTGCCATAACTTCTAGCGGACCTCTCGTTACGGCTATTATACACCTTGATCTGATATTGGTGAGCGCAGAACGGCTCTTCTTCTCTCGTCATCAGATAGAGTTGGCCTCTGGCGGGCGACTCGTTGCTGTAATACCCCATGTCACCACAAGGTTGATCCACGCCGTTCTTACCGCAGGGAAAACACTCGCCTCTCAGCAGACCCTCGTAACCGTGCTCACAGGGAAACGCCGGAAATCGACATTTCGGACTGACGGAATCGGTGAAGAACTTGTACGCCCGCCGATGATTACACAACGACTTGCCCTCAACTGCGCTCGCTATTAGAACAATAGACTTAAATCAATAGAATAGATTCAGGAATTGAGAGATGCGCAAAGAAACGCTTACACCAGATGATGTCGGAAACAGCGCCGACGAAAAGGTTGGAGCAACCACTTTGCATTTTACCGCCATTTGGATAATAGTCCACGTGGCCCATCGGTTGCCAGGAACCAAGGCCGCCCAGTATCAATTGCTCGCCGTTGCTGTGAATAACGTCGACGAAATTTGCGTCTGTCGCGTCCAGACGAGCTCTCGGATCCTGCGACTCGAAAAGCGGTCCTGCCGGATCTAATCCTATTTACAAAAATTCGCAGCGATTAAAAAATACACTGCGTTTATCTTGAAATTTCTCCGGAAAAAAAAAAAATCTAGTTTTAAGATATGACGCAGCTCTATACGGCCGGTGCTTGTTTAAAGGTAAAACAACAAGCCGGAACATCCTTCACATAATTCAAATTTTCAAAAATGCGAATAGTTAACGAGATATATCGCGCGCCGCTCGTCACGGCTTGAAGGATTTATTTTTCTCAGAATTTTAAACAGTTAGAAATACAAAATTTCGTATGCAAGGACAGTGAGTTTTCAAATTACACAGTGTAAATACGTATTACGTAAGAATATCAACCGGTTGTGCACTTGCACGGGGGTTTATTGCATATTAGATACTAATATATATGTTTTACTTTGCAACCAGTTATTTTATTATACGCGCGCTCACAGTGCGTACAGTATTGAGTTCGAAATTGCGAAAAAATAATCGTTTCTCGATGTTACATTGCAAGATATATACGCGTGAACGGTTTGTTCTGAGTAATAATTTCGCAATTTGAATATTTTCTTTCCTATTGAAATTCAAATAAAATTTGCAGTTTGAGAAAGATCGCGAAAAGATCACGCAATCGCAGATAAAAAAAAATACAATTCACCGGAAGGTAATGACTTTATTGCTTTCACTGCGAGCATGTGAAATTAGAAACTGCGAGAATATAATTGTTGCTTAATCCTTCACGAAATAGCATTTAGGAAGCAAGAAACTCGCCGGCGGAAGGATATCATGCCCTAAAAATTCTAAGTTTGAGAAACAACTTGGGTTCTATCTATCTCTTGTCGAAATCCAAACGAAACGACGTTTGACGTTACGTGAGCTCACACAGTAAAAACGCACAAAGTAGATACAATTCGCCGTGGTCGATCGTAAAGGCATTCGATCGAAAGGCATCGGCGCGTGTCGAGGTAAGAGATGGAATGCATCGAGCATTTAAATGCATCGAAACGCGGTTGCCGGACAGCGGGACCTTGTTACAGTTACTTCTCGAATAATCGATTATACGGCCGAGTTATACCCGATTAGGCTTTTGCTGTCGCGCGAAAGATTTCGCAGGAAAGTCTCTACCTAATGTTTCAAGTCATTGCAAGTACGATGAACTTGAATAAAAATACCGCAACAGGAAATAACTGTCATGCGCCATGACAGCGCGCCATGACAAATGCGCCATGTTTATTAGCGTTGGAATGAGCAATTATAGATTTATTCTTTCGAGAATTTAAAACCTACACAAGCTCGAATTTAATAATCATACAACGGCGGTCAGTCGAATTTAAGATAACTGTTCGGCCTCAATAAATATCCAAAACACGTTAAATGCTAAAAATAATGCATATAAAATGATAAAAAAATATTACGAAAAAAAAAGAAACTTGTGTGAAATCGAACCTACCAGTAATTCTAGACACATTTCCGAGCTCAGCTCCGGCAAATCCGGCTACATGAGCGCCCAGACTGAATCCTATCAAGTGTACCTTTTCCAGTGGCACGTTCAAGCTGCGAATTAATTTCGCTAATTGCCGACCCACTAGTCGCGTATTAGCTGCAGCTCGCACGTAATTGGGGACAGCGCTTCCCGGACCCCAATCAACGCAAACTAAAAATTATTGCAATGTTTGAAAATGTTTTCTAAAGCACGAGTGATTTGTACAAATATAAAAATGTTCAATTACATATAAAGAATGTTAAATTACCTATATTACAGTCGTGAATGCTCATTAACGCGGACTTCATGTCGTACACCCATAAATGATTACAATTGCTCCCAAACCCGTGCACTATGACTTTCGTCGGCAAATTCGGATCTATGGCACGGTGTGCGTTGTCGGTTATATCGTCGGCTGGTACCTCCATAGGAATTGATCTTGCCCTTCTACTCCCGTACACGAAAAATCTAAAGAGACAATTAAACGATTCATTAACGATTTATTAAACGATTTGAAACAGTAACACCGGATGATATACAAGTACGTTCGACACTATTTTACATGTGGGAAAATTTTTTACAGATGTAGAAAAAAATTGCATATCGCGTCTCTTCGTGTCTTTTTTTTTTTTTTTTTTTTTTTTTTGACATCTTTCGGCGGTGATGGTAGCATCTCCAGGTAACTAAAAGGTCCGGTGTCCTCGAAACAGCCTATGTCCTCGTAGCAAACTTTGGACACTTCTCTTTTCCCTCTGTGATGAAATTTCTTGTGAAGCGTCCACTGTCGCATCGATTCAACGACCGCGCGAAAAATTTCCGCGTCGTTCTGTTCGTCCGCACTTTCGTCTACGGATGAGAACACTCGTCCCGTAACGGGATCCGCTGAAATATTATTAATACACAGTGAGATAATGTAACGCACAACGTCAGATAAGCTATAAAGTAAATTAAATTTTATATCGTGTTACTTGAGTTTGACGAATTACTTTTATTTACACAGCGACATCGTAACAATCGTGCTTTTAAATATATAATTCCAATTCTCTGACGTTTACATTTTTAAGATTTATCGCGAAAGTCATGGCTAGTTAAATGCGTTTCATGAGAATTGTAACGGCTGTGCCGGTTCATAACTCGCGCGACCTCTATTGTTATTAGGATATCGGACCTGAATAACAGTTTCCTAGAAAACGCCACGGCGATATTTCACACCTGATAAATCTTCATGGATGATCCGGTTTTAAGCTTCACTGATTATTCGTAACCGGTGTTACCGATCTCAATAGAATTCACAAGTGGAATTTGAAGTAAACTGTCAGATATAATAAATAGGAGAAAATTAATAAACATTAATAAACATCGATCTGATCTGAACAAATAAAAAGGACACAAGTGACTTTCTTGTTTTTTTTTTTTTTTTTTTTTTTTTTTTCCTGAACGTCTATCTGTCATTAATTTAAAAAACTTGAGAAAACTGGAACTGTGTCAACGCAATTGTAAAAATACAGCGATTGCGTTAATGCGCACTGGTGATACGATTCGTTGAGCATGTATTTGCTACTTCGTTACGAGATAATAGGTCGATATTATTTTGCTTTATTAATGGTTTTACGTAACAGCTGAAGTGTTTTGTCGAACAAACAAGTCTCTTATTACTTTTCTCGTACGGCAATTCGTACGCGAATTCTCTTTTCTGTCTGCGTTAAAGTGTTTATTTTACACTAAAAAGACTAAATTCAAGAATTCGCGTGTGCACACATTAAACCAAATATCTTCACAGTCCGATATCCGACAAGCTTATATCTAACAGTAAAAAGTATTATTGTTACCGTTATATTATAGTAAAGTCATTTGTTATCCTCGGATTTCTGAAACGCAACGCTTCGTTCAAAATGATTGCTCGATAGCGCAAAATAAACGGGCTTACGGTTTTTCCTGTGATATATACATATATTCGAGTCAATGTAAAATAGATAGGGAGTCGATTGTTGCGCTTAGAAAGCTGAGGAAGAATTCAGAAGACAGTTAACCCTCTTAGTGCACAGTCGCGAATGTGCATTTACAATGACTGCGCGCGAATTTTATGTCACATCACATACGTATAAAGACGTCCCACTTCTGTCACATTATTTTTTTTTAATGACAGACCCCGGTGGCCAACTTGGAGACAATTTTCTTTCAACAAAGGTGTCGAGACACGCATAGTTTTCCATCAGTAATTGAAAATAACGGTGTTTCTCTAACAAACCAAACTACTGTGTAATATATATGTGTATATATATTACACATATATATTACACAGTAGTTTGGTTTGTTAGAGAAACACCGTTATTTTCAATCAGTAATTGAAATATATATATATATATATATATACACATATATATTACACAGTAGTTTGGTTTGTTAGAGAAACACCGTTATTTTCAATTACTGATGGAAAACTATG